>PVIR01013305.1:0-42616 GCA_004026965.1 Petromus typicus
ATGTGCTTATTGACTGTGTATCTTTTTCTGGAGGAATGTTTGTTCTAATCATATGTCAAAATTAAGCATATTGTTAATAACTTGTAAGAGTTTGTCTGTTAACAACATTTAAACTTCTGCCTAGTTTTAATATCTCTCTGAAAGTTGACAAAGTAGACTTTAATAATATTTTCTTAAAATTTATACTTAGGAGAGGTTGTCTGATCAGTTTTCTGATACTGTTCTGTGTCCTTTTCTACAGTGATCATTCAAAAGTGTTGTTTATAAGCTTCAAATAGAATAATCCAGAATAGAGTAATATATACTTTATTGTTCAGAAATACTTTATTTTACTTGTGTTAAATTCTCATTTTTTGAAAGAATGGACATACATATATTCAAGAAGCTCATATTTTTAAAATGAATGCCTGAAAGTCAAATTACCAATTGTTTATCACTAAATTTTTATATATCAGGTATAGGGCTGTATTTTGACTCATTTTTTTCTATAATAATTTTAGGATGCCTTTTTAAAAATCATTCGAAATGAAGGCATTAAGTCCCTGTGGAGTGGCCTTCCTCCTACTCTGTAAGTTGAAATTTAAAATTTTTTCTGCTAAGTGGTGGTTGTTTTGTATTGCATTGAGCATGACTGGAGAAAATCATGCATTTTAAACAGAGCTCTGACATTGTGAAGCATTGCTTGTGAGTCTCACAGCTGCCCACACATTTGATGATGCGCTAGAAGGACTCACAGGATGTAAGGAGGGTTATATCAGGAGCTAAGTGACATAAAGCAGGAAGCACAGGCCAGGATTTGACCTAGTGGCATCACACAGGACACAGTTCTTTCTGCAGCTGATTTTGAAAGAGCAGCGTTTCTCCTGTGGGAAACCCACGGGAGTGTCCAGCTTAACTCACCCAGGGGTGATTAGCAGAACTTGAGACCTCAGAAAGGAAAATAGATGCTTATCACAGATCAGATTGCATGCACAAAGCAACCTAGACCTCTGGGTTTAGTGCCTCAGACGGGCGGAAGCCATTGTCATAGGGGAGTTGCACTGATTTGCCAGAGCTCAGCATGCAGATAGGCCCTTGAGAATATCGTGGAAGATTTAAGTAATCAGGCCTGCTGTATTAAGTCTTTGGTGCATAAACAGAATATTTTTTCCTGTTCAGAAATAAAAGACTTAGTGTTCATATGATTTTTTTATTTTATTAAAACAGTGAAGGTATATTGTAAATACATACAGTTACTCCTCCAGATAGTCCTCGCTACTAACCAGCAAGTGTGTAAACTAATGTGATCAAGTCAGACTGAATGTCAAAATTCCAAATAACCCCATGGCTCTGCTGCCTCATTTATTTCTAAGCACTTGCTTTGTCTTCTGTTTGGAGGAAGTTGGTCAGCTTTGAAGCAAACCTCTCAATGCCTGAGATTTTTAAGTTAGCAGCTGCCCAGGACTACTGCTGTCCCCTCACTGCGTTCACACCTGCCCCTAGCACTCCATGTCAGCTTCTCCGTAGAGCGTTAAGCGTTCTGAACTGTGGTGTGCAGACTCCCTGTGTCAGCCCAGAACGTAAACTGGAGTCTTGTGGCATTGGCACTGCTCAAATGACAATGCCTGCAGCTTTGTATATGCATTTACTTAGGAACTCTCGTTTGATGTTTTCGTCTAAGAGAATATGTTATTAGAATCCCCTCAAAACTAGTGTATACAATTCTGGAAATGTTAATTGAACTTTATTTCCAGTCATAGCGCTGTAATATATAGTTCAAAGATGTTTTACAGTTAGTTGCTCATTACCTTTTTGTTGCATCAGTTCTTACGTTATAATAAACATTAATTGGGAAGGCAGGTGTGGAAGACTAGAAACAGATTGAAGAGAGAACGTGATGGAGAAGTGTCTTAGTGCATTGTGTGTGTGTGTGTGTGTGTGTGTGTGTGTGTGTGTGTGTGTAAAACCTGAGATCCTACAATTCATGTGATGAGAGTTGGGCTATGTAGCACCAATATAATATAATTTATCTTCACAACTGGAACTTAAGCTTTTGGAGGGTAGGGTACTATTTTGTATCTCTTTACTAATCACTATGTTAAGCACTAATACTTTTTTTAAAATAAAAGAAAAATTTATCTCATGGGCTGCTTTGTTGTGTTTTTTTAGCCTGTGCAAAATAAGTTTTTTAGCAAAAATCATGGCCCTGAGTTTAATTTACTAATATATTTGACACTTTTGGGTAATTTTGAGCAGTCTTTTTGTTTGTTTGTTTCTACAGAGTGATGGCAGTTCCTGCCACTGTAATTTATTTTACTTCCTATGATCAACTAACTGCTGTTCTGAGATCCAAATTAGGAGAAGATGAAACTCGAATACCAATTATTGCTGGAATAATGGCCAGATGTAAGTAATAGACTTTTGTTTTCATTTTGGTTTCTGTTTTGGATATCTGTTTAAATTTTAATATTCAGACAGCATTTTTATCATGTGTATAATATCAAAAAGGCATATTTTGCATTCTAATTTGTACTGATTAGTGAACATCTTTACTCTGAAAGTGACATGTTGATTGCCATTAACATGAGATTGGTCCATGACGACTACTTCTCATGCCATTAACATGAGATTGGTTGGTCTTGGACAGTCTTTAGTTTTTAAACAGAACCATCACATGTAGTCCAGGATGGCATTAAACTCACTGTGTTGCCCATACTAGCCTCAGACCTGAGGTCCTTATACCTCAGTTTCCTGAGTGTTAGAATGACAGGGTTACACCACCAAAAAAGCTTGGATAGTTTTTACTTTATTTCTTTTCCAGAATAGAGGATTAGACCCAGACCTTTGCACTGAGCTATAACTCAGCCCCTTCTTCTTCTTTTTAAGACAGGGTCTTGCTGAGTAGCTACTTTACCCAGGCGGTGCTCAAACTTGGGATCCTCGAGGCTCAGCCTTCCAGAGTGCTGTGATTACAGGCACATGATACTCCGTCAGTATCTTTTTAGAGAGACATCAGAAATGGTTCTTATTCACCTAAACTTCTCAGCTGTTACCTGGGTCCACACATGCTTCAGGCCAAAGAGTTGAATCATCTTTCTCATAAACTTCAGGATTCAGAGCTTAGTCAGAAGAAAGTTTGCCTCTACTTAGAAGAACATACTTCTGTGTGGAGTAGGACTCTAGTTTATTGCAGCACTAGCTAGAGCGAGTTTTTGTAATGATTCTATCCACTGTAGCCTCTCTCGGCCCCTCTGAGAGACACGAAACTGTGAAAGCAGATTTAAAAAATAGGTTTTTCAAGAGAAATGCCAAGATATTGATAGATGAGATACTTAATTTTAAGATTTGCAGGGATTTTAGAATAAAAGGTAAAAGCATACAGTAGGCGATACCAATTTTCACGCATGTATCGTCATAGTACATGACTTTGTTTTCTTTTCTTTCACCTGATTATTTGGATCAGTTGGTGCAGTAACTGTGATAAGTCCATTAGAAATCATCAGAACGAAGATGCAGTCTAAAAAGTTTTCTTACAAGGAGCTGCATCAATTTGTCAGCAAGAAAATATCAGAGGATGGCTGGATTTCCCTGTGGAAGGGCTGGACTCCTACTATTCTTAGAGATGTACCTTTCTCAGGTAGGATTTGTCTTATTATTATTGCTAAATTTCATGTGGCTTTATCTTATTTGTATATTACTTTTAGTAGGCATTGAACCCTGTATGGTTCCTGAAGGATATTTTCTGCAGCAACTACTAATTCCTGGTTCATGGTTTGGGTGTCCTGATCCTCGCAGGCTTTTATTGAAGATACTCTTTTGCTTGGATTTAATTTGCCTTTAAACACTATTTTGATGGGCACTCATATTCTAAATGTCATAATAAGGTAAATAAACTATAAATAGAAATATATAAATTCCATTTTAGACCACCTTTGATTTGGACTCCTACTTTTTCAGTTAAAATAAAGCGATGGTGATGTGTATTCATAATGTATTAATAAAGATTTAAGAAAAAAAAAAAAAAGATCTCCCCATCAAGTGAGTATCCTTTGAAACTGTTGTAAATCAGACAGGTGTTTGTGTTCTGTTGTTAAGAAATATAAATGTGCTGGGGCCGGGGATTTAGCTCAGACGGGCCTTTACTTTTTTTCCCCCACGCGTCCTGGTCAGGCTTTGGAAGAATAGTGATGCCCGGGTGTGGTTTGTATCTATGAGACTGCCAGGAAGCAGAAAGCAAGATCTGGTCCAGGTTCTCTCTTGCTTTGGTTGACAAGTTTTTCTTTCTTCACATGCCACATTTTATTTCTAAATATGTGCTCATTTCATTCTCTGTTTTTGTAGCAATGTACTGGTATAACTATGAAATTTTAAAGAAGTGGTTGTGTGAGAAATCTGGTTTATATGAGCCGACTTTTATGATCCACTTTACTTCAGGGGCATTGTCTGGTTCTGTAAGTTCATTCTTTTGTTGTTCCTCTTCTAGAAAAGTGGTAATTGTTGCATTAAAACAACAAAATATATGGCACTTCACATGGATTCAGTACATTTTGAGCTGTAGTATTTTAAAACTGTTTTATCTATCATCCTCTTTTATGGAAATAAATTATTGGCCACTAAAATAGTTTAAAGTGTACTTTGTGGGGGCTGGGGATTTAGCTCAGCGGTTCTGGCTTTGCAAATGTAAGATCCTGAGTTTTTGTGTGGTACCAAAAATTAAAAAATGTACTTGGTTTTGACACTTTTACACTATGTTTTTACGTATTTTATATATTATAAGTACATTATATTTTTCTCAGGAAAAGGATTTAGTTCAGTGATTTTGTGCTTGCTTGGCAAGCAGGAGCTTCCAAGTTCAATTCCTACAACTCAAGGGGGAAAAATACATTATATTTTTCTGAGAAACTTGAATTTCTTAGATCACTACAGTTATAATCATTTTATACCTGAAAATACTTTATTATATAAATAGCCTTTGCAGTACATTAGTTCAATATATACTACTAGATATGATTAGGTAATAGTTTATGGAGTATTTTTCTGTATATATCATTGAACAAAATAGAAGCAGTCTTATCCTCTGCTAATTGCTATTATTTTGGAAATATTTGGCTTTTAAACCAGATATTTAAGAAAAATTGCAGCCAGGAGGAACGAATCTCAAATGACCTTTTTTGAGTAGTAGGAAGTTCATCTTTAGCAGATTCATGTCACCATGACCCAGCACACGACACAGAGAGTTTTGTCACATATTTGCAAGATGAACTTATGAGAATTTACAGCATGACACAGACATTTCAGCACCACAGAAAAATAGGAGTGATGTGATAAACACCTGCAGAAAGCATTTGGGTAATAGATTCCAAACACTGAGCCCAAAACTGAGGTATGGGTCTTGTCAGGCCAAAGGTCTTCCGAGTAAGCCTGTGGATTATAGGCCTGTCGAGTAATAAGGCAACTTGCGTTGTTGAATAATTAGTTTAAGATGTTATTTCAGCTTTATAGTAAAATGCAGGGAGCCTGTTTCACCATTTCTGTTTAACGTAGAAAATTTGTTTTTTAATGATTTTGAAAATATTGCTAACTTTTGACAGTTTTGAAATTAAGACTTGTCTTTGCAACAGAAAAGTATGAGTATTACAGGGCCCAAGATTTCTGTTAAAAGACAGCAGTGTAAGCTACATCACTTAGAAAGTGTTAGAAAGATGGATAGTACACTGTGGCCGTTACATAGTAGCGGTGGAGATGGAGAAACTGTCAGATTTTATTGCGTGCTTCCACCTTGGAAACTGCTTTCACAACTATTATCACCAAATCGTTAAGGTAAAAACAGAACAGAAGAGATTTTAAGGGCATATTGGCTCAACTGGGAACCAAAAAACAAAAAGTTGATACCAGACTTTACATGACTTTTGGTACCAGATATTGTGAGAATATTCTTAAAGGAATTTAATTATTTTTTTTTGGTTGAAAACAAAGAATTCTGAATAACATACAGTTCTCTCCCAGCACTCTTAGGCTGAGGCAGGAGGATTGCAGTTTCAAGCCCAACCTGGATAAGTTATTGAGATCTTATCACAAAAAAAAAAGTTTTTTTTAAAAGTTTAAGTGGGACTGGGAATGCAGCCTAGGGTGAAGTCCCTGAGTTCAATCCTGAGTACCATAAAAACAAAAACCCCCCTAAGATATTATAGAAATAATTGTTAAACTGTACCATTTTGAGGAAAAAAATTTTAACATGAGATTTGAACCAATGTATATTGATTTTCGTTAAGAAAAGATATAGAAACCAAGTTCATTTTCTACATGTATTGGAATTTAATGTTTTTAATCTATTTATTTAAAAAAACATGATGGAAATTTTTAGATGCTAACTATATACTGGAGAATTTATGATTTAAAATGCACGTTATGCATTCCTGTATGTGAAATAAAGGCATCGTGGACCATAAGGGCGCCCTGGAGGCCGGAGCGCAGCTCTGCAGCCCGAGTCTCGGGGGTTCTGGCCCTGCTCTGGTAGCCTCGTGAGCTCGGGGAGCGGGAGAAAGTCTCTGCCGCGTCTGCTGCTGAGCTATCTGAGGGATATTTTCTTTAATAAAACTTTCCTCTGCTTTTGTTTTGTACCTCAGTTTGAACTTGATTTTCATTTTTGTCCCTGTTAAGTAATATGCTAATAGGGGAGTTTAAGAATATTTTGGGAAGAATTAAAAAGTAGACTAAAATTAATTTTACTTTTGGATAGTTTGCAGCTGTTGCAACTTTGCCATTTGATGTGGTTAAAACACAGAAGCAGACACAACTTTGGGCGTACGAAAGTCATAAAAGTAAGTTGAAACATTTCTAAGATGCTGTTTTTGTTTTTCTTTCTAGGTACTGTTAGGTCTATCTAAAATAAAGAGAATAAGATTATTTTCATGACACCTTATTCTTTCTTTAATAAAGCAAATGTGTACTGTTAAAGTGAAATACCCAGAAAAAATAGTCTAATCCCAAACAAATATAAGAAATTTGAAGCCTATTTCTTGACAGACATCAGTTAAACCTTTTACGTTTTATAAAGAACAAATCTTTGTCACACAGAAGGTAAGTTGTTAATAATATGTACTTTGTCTTCAGTCTTCTTGAAGTATACATTGTTTTTCTTGTAAGTACAGTATTTTTTAAAAAAAATAAGCTAGTAAATCAGATGTACACAAATCAGTGTAAAGGATAGGAAATAACTGGGACTCATGTGCTATTCTTTGTGCCTTTCGTGAGTATGTGTAAATATTTTGTTTGGTTGGTTTTAACTTTTTCTCTTACTTAGTATGTGTTTTTCCTGTTTTACCGTCTTTTTATTTCTTTTTAGTCTGTAATTACCCTGAGAACAAAAGTGTCAGTCTTATTTGCTTCTTCTAGTTCTCTTCTGTCATCATTAATTCTCCTTAGAAACATAATAAAGTCATGGAAATTATCCATTACAACACTGTGTTATGTAAACCTTATGATAGCCTAATGTAATACAAATAAATTACCACAATCTAAAATGTAATATTTTGTGCAAAATGTAGAATTAGTTTTTGCAATATTGAAAGAAATACTTATTATATGTTTTACAAATGAATCTGATCGATACTGGTGACAACCATTGTTTGTGGTTGTCAGTGTTTGTGTTTGACCTACCAAAAACCTAGTTTCCTCTAATCTTAGACACTAATGAAGACCTGGGAGGTAATCAAAGTTCTTCCTTTCCACTGTTTACGTATGAACATTCTAGCTGCCTAAGTCCTATCTGTCCTTTCTTGACAGTTCAGAATTATTTTGTGTGCCATACACAGTGACACATCCTTGTAATCATAGGTACGAGGGAGGCTGAAGCAGGAGGATTGGAAGGAAGTTCAAGGGTACCCTGGGCCACTTAGCAAGACCGTGCTTTTAATAAAAATATTAAAAACAAGCCTGGAGATGTATTTGATGGTAGACCACTCCTACACTCAGCCCCCAGTACTGCACCCCCCCAAACTTTATTCTTTTTATCAGAATTTACCTCACCCATTAAGAAACCTAATTAATATAATACTATATTTGTGATGTAGTTTATCATAAACAGTTAATGACTATGGAATGTCTCATTCTTTTTATGTTCCATCTGTGTATTTACTGGTAACCCAGGTTTCTTGCAAGCAGCATATTGTTGAAGCTTGTTTTTTCAGCTTTATCTAAAAAGGCCATTTTCGAAGGACATTTTACTATAATCTTTCCTTTATTTCATCAGTCACTAATAAAAATAACCATCAATGTAAAAACATTGATTATTGTAGCATTTTATTATATAGTTTTCTAAAGCTGAAGAAGATAATATAAGATTATTTCCCTGTCATCTAGCTAGTCTCAAATCAAGACTTTGCACAGCCTGTCAGCAGTCACACTTTTACATGACAGACGCTGCTCCTTACACTTGCTCTTTCCAGCTTACTGCGTCTAGTCCTGTGTGGGCTGAGCTCGTTGCTTGGAATAGTCTCCCCTCCCAGCAGCTGAGTGGTTGCTAATACCGAGATGGTACAGTTCTGTTATCTGAACTCTGCCCTCTGCAGGAGACATTACCATTCTGGTTTACTTGTAAGAAAGCAAGACACTACAACAAAGAATAATTTATTTTCCTCAGAACCTCTGTTTTAGGTGGAAAAATAAAAAAACTATAGATAGTATAAAATCCAGATGAAAATTATCTTACTTTTTTTTGTCATTTAAATACCCCATAAAAATTACTATACGTTGTTTTTAGAAATCACCATGAAAGATTTTAATACATAACAAAAAGTATGAAGAATAGTACTAGCAAGTTTTACATACAGAACTTAATTCCAAAGAAGCTCTCTGTGTCTCATCCCCTTGACTCAGTCCAGTTGTGAACACCTTTTTACTTGAAATCTTTTTTAAAATATGTATTAAAAATAAGATTTAAAGTAGCTCTTTCAGTGAACAGATCTGTTCTTAATATAATGAAATTATATCCTCCCAAAGCAATAACTCCCACTGCATTATGTATTATCTATTAAAAATTATTACATTATGATCTTTGATAGCTTTTTTTTGTTTTTAGTTTCTGTGCCTTTGCATATGTCAACCTGGGTTATAATGAAGAACATTGTTGCTAAAAATGGATTTTCTGGATTATTTGCAGGTAAAAACATCTGCTTTACTGGTCATTGAATAGAATGATTAGTTTTAAATCTATCATCTTGTAAAATTAACTTTCAAGAGAAAGTTACAGGTAACACTTTAAATATCTTTGTTATAAGTAAAATACCTTTGGTAAAGTAAATATCTTTGTTAAATAACTAAATATCTTTATGATAAGTGACAATCTTTGCCCTAAGTTAAAGAAATGGTAGCCAGGCGTGATGGCACACATTTGTGATCCCAGCCCTCAGGAGACTGAGGCAGGAGGATGGAGGGTTGTAGTGTGTTCCAGGCCAGACTGGACTACATGGCGAAACCCTGTCTGAGAAAGAGAGAGAGAGAGAGGGAGCGAGGGAGGGCAGGCGGGCGGGCTCAGTAACAGTGGATTTATTCTCAGTAAGGTACCGTCTCTGTTTCACCTGGAACTCAAGTAGGGAGGTTGTGAGTGAACATAGCCATCCACTCGGTCAGGATTTTACCAGTGACTTCAATTTGTTCATTACAAGAATAGAGCCAAGTAAGTTATATTTTTTTAAAATAGGTAAAACTTATTCTTCTTTCCCATTGTCTTTTGTAGGTCTGGTTCCTCGCTTAATTAAAATAGCTCCTGCTTGTGCCATTATGATCAGTACCTATGAATTTGGAAAGGCTTTCTTCCAGAGACAGAACGTGCAAAGGCAGCAGTTCTAGTGATGCAGGTTCAGCCTGGAATAAGAACCTCAGCAAATGAGACGGAGACTCTTAGGCAAGAGCTTTTTCACTCTTACTCTGTTAAAATGATTTTCTGTAATTTAAATGAACAACAATTTCTATTCTACCTCTAAATCATAATCTTAGTTTTAAAATAAAAATATTTTTATTTTGGAGATTTAAAAGCTATTCTAGAAATCACAGCCATTTTGTGTTCTCATTAGCAAAAGAAGAGTCCTTGGCAGCAAAAGCACTGAGTTTGACTTCAGTGTCACTTTGTCTCTCGGATAAGAAGGAATGCTTTGAACTGTGGTTGATAAATGTCTACAAGAAAAATGTTACAGGCTTATGCACGTTCAGATCATGTACATGGTCCTTCGGGAAAGGAGATAATGGAAGGCAGTCACATTTGTCAAGTGTTACCTCATACTTTCTTTGATTCCCATGCATTAGTTGTTCCTTCCACATTTCTGTTTCAAGGACTTGTGGATTGCAGTTTCTCTGATGAGGGGTATAGATATATTATTTATATGATACAAAAAAGAAATCATTTGCCTGATACGGACCTTAACATGTTTGCCAGTATTTATTGTTCCCGTTTAAAGAAGGGAAGTTCACCCGACTATAGCTAATGTTCACTCCAGACCTGAATCTGTGCTGGGAACCGCACTGCAGTTACACCGCGCAAAGAAACCCTCCGGCCCAGGGGCGGCCTCTGGATTCTGGCCCACGTGGGATGTGAATGTCATCCTGCAGGTTCCTTAAGTCATTTCTATTGACTTTCTTTCCCTAACAATATGGAAATCATTATGCGTTGAGCTCCTCTCTCTGAAAATCCACAGTCTGAAATGCTCCAACACCAGCAGCCTTTTGAGTATTGGCACCACAAGTGGAAGCTTCCTGCCTGACCGCGTGTGTCAGGGTTGCAGTCGTAATGCAGGTGTACTTAATAAGTAGATAAAATTACTTTCCAGCTATGTGTGAGGTTTATGAAATGTCAATGCATTTTGCATTTAGACCTGCACCCATTCCCTAAGATTTCATTATATAGATGCAGATATTTCAAAATCGGAGAAAATGAAAATTAAGACATTTTGATCCTAAGCATTTTGGATAAGAAATATTGAATCTATACTGTGCTAAAAGTCACAGAATATTTTCAGAATATCTTCTCGATTTTACAGTATCTCACATTAATATAACAGGCCAAAAGACTGAACAAGAAGCTGTTTTCTTTAAGGAATTTTACACGAGTAAAGAATTTAGCTTAGCATAATATGTTGGCATAGGATTTTTTAAAGGATCTGACTGGCCTGGGGATGGAAGTCAGGAGTAGAGTTTGCCTTCATGAGTAGCACCTGACGGTCCCCAGCCCTGTGCCAAAGGTGGGGGCAGGGTAAGATAGCGTTATTTTTATTATTTTTTGCTTAGTTTTTACCGAGTCTGTCTTATGGGAAAAAGAATGTTACTTTATTTCGTTTATATTTTATAAAAATGTATACAGCCTTCCCCCTAAAACACAGTGATATATTTTGATGACAGATCTTCTGTAGTGTTGGTAGGAGAATCAATGCATTTTTGTATTGTAGTAGAAAAGTATTTATATGTTTCATCGGAAAAGAACTATATAGAATTTGTAAGTAACCTTTTATGTTTATTTTATCCTATTGATTTACTATAAATTTGCAATAGACAAATACATATAAATTTAAATATTCACGACTTGCTTATATTTTTATTAAAGTATTTTATGATTAAAATTATTCTGGTTGTAATTAAGTGATTTTCAATAAAATTATTATATAATGCCATACTTTATATAATTGGAAGTTTATTTTGAATACTGCTGTTACATTATTAAATTTACCTTTACTTTGCTATGCTCTTTTCGATAGTTTATTGATATTGAAAGGAAGAAATAGTATTGTGTTCTTAACGTTACATATTTCAACTAAATGTGACTTATGAATGTCCAAAAGGTTTCCATTTCCCAAACCCCAGTGTTAAAGTTGAAGAAAATTCTTAATTATAAATAAGTTAAATCAAGCTAATTCCCTAGTGGTTTTTCTATCACACATTAGGGTGTATATAATGAATAGAGAGCTGAATTGAAGCTTTCTGTACCGTAAGTCCGTGGCTTAAGGAACATTCCAGTTGCAAATATTGCAATACTTGAAGCATAGGAACTCTTGTGTTCACATGTCTGTTATAAGAATTGTGATATTTGTACACCATCATCTAAACAGCTTCCTGAGATAAAGGACAGGAAACAGGAAGGAGGACTGTGGAGATGGGAAGGACCGGGCAGGCCGGCGGCCGGACAGGGGGTACAAATGGTTTCAAGTAAACATATCTGTTCCAGTTGTCCAAGATGAATGTAATTATGATGTGTCACATGGTAAGAAAGGAAACTAAGAATAAAATAAAAAGTAGTGTAATAGGTCACAGATGTGTAAATATTGTATCTTTTCTCGTATGAGAAAATGAAGATGTAAAGTTCTAGTATATATAGTAGATATTGTGAAATAGAAAATATTTAAAAGGAAGTAGAGTGTAGGGGTAAATAACGAGGGGAAAAATAATGTAATGGTAATTAAAAAGTAACAAAGCTTATGTAAATGGGGGTAGGGGGTTGTAGGGTTGGTAGGGGAATGGGAAAAAAAGGGAATCAAATCATGTCATGTACTGATGCAAATTCTCAATGTTGAATGCCTTGATGATGTGTATATATAATGTACAAATAAAGATTTGTATTAAAAAAAGATAGTAAAATTTGATATTAAAAGGAAGCTAATAACATACTTTATTTTCAGATGATGAATTTACAGGAATCATATGAGAAAGCACTAAATTAAAAATGAGTGAATTTAGGATTTTAAGAAAAACTAATATTCTTTGCTTACTTAATATTTACTTTGCTTAGTTAACTGCATATGACTCTTTTACATTTTTCTTTCCTTTTTTTTAGATGCATATGTTTATGATGGAGGTAAATTTTGGGTGTTACTTTTACATTATTTTCCATTTAAAATAAAAGGTTATTCTTACACTATAAACATTTATTGAGATGTTTTATATGTCAATCAGAATCCGAAATATTGCAGGAGATATTTTGGATCTCACCATTGGTGACAGGAAGTTTCATAATTGAAGTTGACAAAAGTATGCAAAGGGAGTTATGGGAACTCTGAGAGCTCTTCCCTCGGCGTGGAGGCATAGAAAGAGTTGTCAAGAAATTCAAGATTAGGAGTGACAGGGCAGTCCAGTTAAACATGGTGTACAGTAGGAGTCCAGAAAGCAGTGGGATGTTTCCTCCTGTGGCTCGAGCAAAGTGTGTCCATGGGAATGGCGGTGGGAGACCAGCCTGCAGTTCAGTCAGAGCTCTTGTATGTCAAAGGGAGAACAAGGCCTTAGGAAAGCAAGGAAGGGGCTGTTACTGAGCTCTGTTTGTCTTGGATTTTGGAAAGATAACCGACAGTATGGGAAATGGGACTTAATGAAGTAACCTGTTTCCAAACAATGTAAAAGTTTATATCTTATATTACAGTGTACTTATAAAATGTACCGTAATGACTAAGGTATAATTTCCTCTGCCCCCTCTTATCAACTGAAAAGAAATAGTGAAGCTCAGTAGATGCTGGTGTATACAGAAGAACAAAGTAAACTGAATTTTTTTTTTTTTTTTGAGACAGAGTTCAGGCTGGCCCTGAGCTCAGCCTCAAACTCACATCACAGCAATCCTCCTGCCTCTGCCTCCCGAGTGCTGGGATTACAGGCATGAGTCACCATGCCCAGCACTGTGGTATGTGGTACTGGTTGCTGCTGGGGTGAGTCTCCACACCCAATATTGTATATGGTTAACCGGGGATCGAACACAGGTCCTTGCGCCTGCAAGACAGGCACCTGAACCACTGAGCTAAATCCCCGGCCTTAAGCTGAATTTTCTTGAAAGCCCTGAGATTCATAGTCTCATGATACTTCAGAAGTAATGTGACACATTAGTTCAGCAAAATACAGACATTTTATCTACTGATAGCAACTTCCACAAAGACTTCTCACAAGGCATAAATTGGAGATAATTTATAATTACTTCAAAACATACATGAATACAGTGATATAAATAAGAACTGACTTAGTCTGCTTGTATTTTATGTCAGTCAGCTGTAATTAACACTAGCTTGCATTTGTCACTTACCTTTTTGAACTTGTGAAAGTTGTCAGTCAAAATGAATGGATTGACAAAGAGTGAAGAAATCTGGGAGGTTCTGAAAGAATTCTCATACACTGTAGACAGGTAACTATCATAAAAGAATGACAGAATCATGACCTTCCACAAAAGAAGACTTCTGCAAGGACAGCTGCCCATCAGCCGTCTCCTCAGCCTCAGAGTAGTGTCATCCTTGTGTCATCCTCATGGCCAAGGATTATTGTTTCAAAATACCTTGCACAGTCTTGCTCATTTTCTTTGAAAACTTTCCTAGGGGAAGCCAAAAGCTTTCTCTGTAAGATGTAGGACATGTCAGCATACTTCTGGAATTCTGATCAGAGCAGTCAGACAAGAGAAGGAGCAGTAGAAACATGAGCAGCACAGTATCTGAGGGTACTGCTGGCCTAACATCTAGCAGGTACTATTTCCAGTAAAATCTTTATAGGCTGGAGTACACTTTAAAATGGTAAATATAGTATGGCAAAGATAAAACCCATAGTTTATTAAACATTGTAGTGCATATTTGTGCTGTACTTCACTAGCCCCAGGAATGTAGTAGGTTTGCTTTTATCAGTGTCAGCACAGACATGTTAGCGGTGAGCTGACCATGAAGTGGTGCTTCTACGCTGACGGGTTAACAGGCTGGAAGGTTCGTACTAAACAGTGTGGGCCTGAGGGCAGCCGGGACTGAAGTCAGAGTGCCGCCATCCACTCGGGGATTGAACCTTCCTTCCTTCCTTCCTTTTTTCTTTTTCCTTTCTCTGCCTTCTCTTTCCTTCCTTCCTACCTTTTCTTTTGTTCGTTCTTTTGTTGTTCTTTTGCCTACAAACTTTTTAAAAACAACTTATTTTATGAAAAAATAAAATTGCCTAACCAAATAAGAGAAAAACAGTATTTAATACATTGCATATCATCTTGAAGTTGTTCAGAGTACAAGACATAGACAAAGATTCTTATGAAGAAGAAATGACTAAGTTCCCTTATGAATCCTTTACTGTCCCATGTAATTAAATTTATGATAGCTCAAAACTTAAAAAAAAAAGTCATTTCTCCCTTTGAGATATTTTTATAGGAAGTGTCACTAATGAATGTTTGCATTGGCTTTTATTATGTTTGAATGACACTTTTTCTTTGGTACTGGAGATCAAACTCAGGACCTTGCGCTTGAGGCAGATGGAGTGTCGCTGAGCTAAATCCCTGGCTTGATTAACCCTGTTAAGTCCAAAGTGCACTCAAGTTGCCAGGAAGGCCATTGCTGGGAGCCCGTGTCCCGCAGAAGAGGGAAAATTGTAAGAAGTGTTACTGAAGGGGCTGGCAGTGTAGCTCAGTGGTTCCGGCGCCTGTCTTGCATCTTTCATATGACCAGTGATGTTGAGCATTTCTCACTGTGTTTATTTGCTGCTTCTACTTCGTCTGAAAAATGTCTGTTCATTTCAGACGCCCACTTTTCAACTGGGTCTTTAAATTGGGGGGGGGGCCTGATTTTTTCTGTTCATTGTATACTCTAGAACAGATTTCTGTTCTTTGTATACTTCCTTGGTCTGCAAAAGAGCTGATAAAAATTCTTTCCCGTCCTGTAGATTGTCTTGGCTCTGTTAGTGGTTCCCTCGCTGTGCAGAAGCTTTTTAGTAAGATGAGATCCCAACTGTTGATTCTTTCTGATAATTCCCATGCTACTGAGGTTTTATTTATAAAGTCTTTCCCTAAGCCAGTGTCTTCAAGAATTCTACCTAACCTATCACTAAACAAGGAGTGCTTTCTATTTGACAAGTGATGATGGAACATTTTCTGATCGTGTTTCTGTTTACTTAAACACCCACACTAGGAATAGGAAATCCAGTTCTATTTTGCCTTGGTCCTCTTGATAATCTCCCGGTATGTTCCTCTTGTTTCTCTATTTGATGGAGTTTGGGTTTTTGTGTAGAGAGAGGGAAGTAATAAAAATAGGTGTAATTCCCTGCCCTCCACCGTGTTGGCAGTGGTCAACCCACCTCTGTTTTGGCCGTGAATACTGTCTGGAAGTACACAATCAGAAACAAGCTGAGTGCTTCACTGTAGCACAAATTAACAAGTTCCTAAGAGCAAAGTCACTGCCGCAACTTTTCCTGGTCAGATGGTGCTTGAGGTCGATGATGGAGTGCTGGGCCATATGGGTGGAACACACGTCACAGGAAAGAGTAGATCAGAAGTGGTCAGCTTCCTCAACTTCAGCTGTGCAGGGACTCACAGGAAGTCTGTGCGTTGTAAATACTTTCCCGTGAAATCACCAGGTGAGACTGTGTCAGGTTGAAGGTCACACACTCCTTATCCCTCTTTTTTTTTGTACCGGGGAGTGAACTCAGGACCTTGTGCATGTGAGGCAGAGACGGCACTGAGCCAAATTGCTGGCCCCTTAAACAGTCTCTCTGCCTTACCCAGACTGTCCTTCAACTCAACAGTCCTCCTGCCTCATCCTCCCAAATACTGTGTCAAACAGGAGTGGTGACAGTAGACATTTTTGTCTTGCTCCTGATTGTAAAGGGAAAGTGTTCACTTTTTGCCCATTTAATATGATGTTGGTCATTGGTTTATCATAAATGGCTTTTTAAAAATGGCTTTTATCAGATTGAGATAAAGTCCATTTATACTTATTTTCTCAAGAGTTTTATGATGAATGCATTTTGATTTTGTCAAGGGCTTTTTCTGCTTCAGTTGGGCTGATGATATGATTTTTTTTCCTGTTTATTTGGTGTGTTACACTGGGTGGTTTTTGTATAGGGAACCACCCTCGGATCCCTGGCATGCATTCTACTTAGTGATGCTATATGATCTTTTTAATAGTTTGTTGTGTCCTGCTGTCAGTGTCTGGCTGAGAATTTTTTATCAATATTCATTAAAGAGCTTGGCCTGCACTTCAGTGCAGTGGCTGGGTCCGTTTTCGCTTTTGCAGTCAGGGTAGCTTCCAGGTATGACATAGAGAGCACTTATTCTTTTTTGTTTTCATTAAAGAGGTTGAGGAGTATTGGGGTTAAATTTCTCCTAAAGTTCTTACAGGACTTAAGAGTGAATCCATCAGGCGCTGAGTTTTTCTTAGTTGGTAGGTTTTAAAATTACTTATTCAGTCTCAGTGCCTGATGTCGGATTAATCAGGGTTTTCCATTTTCTTGATCTAGCTTTTATAGTTCATACATCTATCTAGGCAGCTATCCATTTCTTCTGAATTCTCTTTTTTATCAGAATACTCACTCTTAAAATATTTATAAATAATTTTCTAGATTTTGACAGAGTCCTTTGTGATTTTGCCTTTTTCATTTCTTTCTTTCTTCTTTGAGATAGGGTCTCACTTTGTAGTTCAGGCTGGTTCTGATCTCAGCAGTCCTCCTGCCTCTGCCTCCCAAGTGAGGGGTGAGCTACCACGCCCGGCACTGTGGTGTGTCGTTCTGATGGCTGGTGGGGATGAGTTTATTTCGACTCAGTCTGTGTAGACGCAGTGGGCTGACTCTAAGGCAGGGCAGTGCGGCAGAGGGGAAGGTCCTTGGTGTAGCAGACAGGCGACGCACCCGGGAAAAGGGGTGTAGACGGTGTGCCCACACCCGAGCTGACACCCTTCACGCAGGTGTTACTTCTGGGATCAAGTTCAGCTGTAAATTCATCAGCGACTCACCTGCAGATGATTATCCTGCTCCCAACATCCAGTCATGCCCTAAAGTCCCACCTATGCGGGCATTAGACATCGGGGGAAGTCGATATATAATGGGACAATAAACCTCTCCTCTTTGAATTGTGGGTGTTGAGTAGACTGAGCCAGCAACAGAAAAGTAAGCAAAACAGAAGTCAGTGCAACTAGAAATGGAAAAGGCAGGGCAGGGGATTTAGCTCAGTGGTTCCGGCACCTGTCTTGCAAGTGCAAGGGCCGGAGTTCAGTCCCCGGGAACCACATACAGTAATGCTGGGCGTGGAGACTCACCCCACCAGCCATCAGAACGACACACCACAGTGCCGGGCGTGGTGGCCCACGCCTGTGACCCCAGTGCCGGGTGTGGTGGCTCACCCCTCACTTGGGAGGCAGAGGCAGGAGGACTGCTGAGTTCAGGAACCAGTCTGAACTACAAAGTGAGACCCTATCTCAAAGAAGAAAGAAAGAAATGAAAAAGGCAAAATCACAAAGGACTCTGTCAAAATCTAGAAAATTATTTATAAATATTTTAAGAATGAGTATTCTGAAAGAATTCAGAAGAAATGGATAGCTGCCTAGATAGATGTATGAACTATAAAAGCTAGATCAAGAAAATGGAAAACCCTGATTAATCCAACATCAGGCAGTGAGATTGAATAAGACAATTTTTTCCTGTTTCCTTCCTTGCACTAGCTTTGAGTTTGTATTGTCCTTGGTTTTCAAGGACAATGAGCTGCTGCATTGAGTCATTGGGCTCTCTCGATGTGATGTGGGTATTTGAAGCTATAAAGTTCCTTCTTAGGACTGCTTTAAACATGGCCCATAGGTTCTAGTATGTTGTACTGGCCTTGTAGTTTGATTCCAGGAACTAATTTCTTCCTTGATTTCTGTGACCCACTGATTAATCAGGAGGTTATAGTGTAATTTTCGTGTATTTGCTTGTTTTCAGTTGAATTGTATTTTTTGTTGCACTGTAATGACAGTATGCATGGAATAATTTCAGTTCTTTTGCATTTAGTTAAGCATTCTTTACTGGCAAAGCATGTGGTCTGTTTTGGAGAAAGTCCTATGTGTTACTGAGAAGAATGTGCATTCTGTTTGATGGGACACTGTAGCTGTCTATTAAGTCCATTTGTTCGAAGATTTGATTCAACTCTGGTATTTCTTCGTTGATTTTTTTTGTCTCCTTGATCTACTTGTAACACTGGGCTATTGAGGACCCCCATTATAATTGCACTGATGTGTACCTGACATTTTCAGTGTTTGTTTACGAAGTTGGTGTGCTGGTGTTTGATGCATAAAGGTTAACTGTTGAATTGTTCCTGTTAAATTCTTCCCTTAACCAATATGTAATGATCTTTTTTTCCTGTTCTAATCAGTTTTGGCTTGAAATTCACCTTAATCTGTAATTTGGATGGCAACTTCTGCTTTCAGGTCCCGATTACATAGAATATCACTTTCCATCTTTTGATTTTCAGTCTGTGACTCTTTTTGGGTGAGATGGGTTTCTTGTGTACCGCATACCAGTGGGTTGTTTCCTAATGCACTGTGCCATCTTTCATCCCCTTGCTTTCTGTACATGTGGTTGAACACGGGGCAGGTGCCGCACCCCTAGCTGCACCCCCAGACCTTTGCGGTGCTTTTTGTTTTGAGTCAGGAGCCTCAGACTAGCCATCATCTCAGATTGCTGTCACTGCGCATTTTCCTAGCGTGTGGGTGCTGGGCTGTTGTCTTCTAGGCTAGAACTCTAAAGCTAATTCCCTTGAGAGGGCGCGCTTCAGAAAACACAGCTGTCTTTTCATAAAAGCAGGTACTACCTAAAATAAGTAAATAGTCTCCCCCCCCACACCAAACCATGTGAACTTTGAAAGGAATTTGGGCTCATTTTATTTAATGTATTAGCGCTAATTTAATTTTGTCAGTTTGATACCATGTAAATAATATATGACACATACAGACAAATACATAACATAGAATAACCCACACACATGAGTTCTCATTGCAGACATGCAATACCTGACACGCACAAGGTTAAGGCCAGGTTTATTCCAGCTGTTTCTACAGGTCTTCGTCTAGTTGGCTGGCTGCAAGGCAGGGTGGTGGCAGAGGAGAGGCCACGACAGAGGAGGTGGAGGGCAGCGAGGCGCCTTTCCCTTTGTCCCCTCTGGGCTGTGAGCCTCTTGGATGGCCCCCCAAGACCTTGGGGTGGGTTCTGGTTTCAGAAAATCCACTCAGCCACCCAGGACTATGCTCCTTCCAGTCAGTGGGTTAATTTAGTACCATTTGTCCTTAATCTCAGCATTGCACATCCTAGAGCCAGCCAGCTCCAAAAGTCCCATGTAGGAGGACACGGGGCTTTGGGGGACATCCAGGTACACAGCATAACAGACATGTACACTCACAAACATGAAAATAAAGACCTTGTCACTTTCACTTAGATTCTTCTTACACAGCGTTTCAAAATAGCCAACTATTAAGCCAGAAAGTAATAGTTTTCAGAGAACATTTATCTGACATACTGGCCTTTTGAACTTAGCTGGTTTTCGTAGTTACTGACCAGAGCACACTGCCCTTTGTGAATGAGGAAAAGAAAGTACTTTTTTATGTCTGTTTGACCTGAGGATTTAACCTTCATAAATAAGGTTTCTTTAGATTTTCAGGTTCTGGAATAGAAGGAAGAGTTGGGTAAGTGAGTTTAACAGTGAGAACTTTAGTATGGGAGAAAGCCTTGGAGCTTTCTAAAGTTTTCTTCTCATGTTTTAATTATGAGTGTCAGCTATTTTACAAAGGGAATTTCCCAGGGAAGCAAATTTTAGTCTGTAGATCCAATAGTGTTAGTTTACTGGCCAAAATAGCTGTGTAATTGTTTGGTACATTTGATTTCTAGATTGCAAAGAACGGTGTTCAGAGATCACTGAGACATGGCATCCTTGCTAAGACTAAAAGCACTTCGTAAGATGTGCACACCTGCATGTATTTCTGTGCTCACGCTCCTGAAAAGGGCCGGGGGCAGCGTTAGAGTCTGACTTGCTAACACTTGTAAGAGTTGCTCAGTAACCAAGGCCAGAGGTGAGTGTTTAGGGTTTGAAGAGTGCTACTTCTGAGTCTCCTGCTCCAGAATGTCACCAGTGGCTATGGCTACTCTTGTGGGTCATCACGTGGCCTCAGGGCACTTGTGTCGGGAGTGTTCTGGAGGCCCTCCAAGATGGCTGCGTCCTGTGGACAGTGCCCTGACAGTTATATCTTGCAGATACCTGGAAACTTCCTCAGGTGGCTAGAAGAAGCAATCTGTTTTGTATTCAGAGTAAATGTTTAATTCAGTCATTTGAATAAATAGTGCTAACCATGTCAGTTTAAATGAAAGCCCCCAAGACTTATATTGTAATTAAATCAAATGGCCATAAGATGTCACTCTGAGCTCCAAGTATTTTAGACAAAATCCTCAGCGGGCATCTCCTCAGCTCGCCAGTTTCCAGACTGGCAATTCTGCCATAGCTGTCTCAGGATAGCCACAATGAGTGACCCAAAGCAGAGCGAGCCCATAAAGCTTGAGTGTGACTGTCACGCGGTGTGGGTGTTTGTGGCCAGGCCTCACTGGGCCAGGAGGGGCACTTACCTGGGTTTGTGTCTTAGAGGTCTGCTACTGCCACGGTCCCCAGCCCTTAGAATCACATCCTCTTCTGCTGCTTTGAAGATGGTACAACTGCTGCCGTCAAAAAACTCTTGAGATCCAGGGTCCCTTGGAAGAAAACAGCTTACCGATCTCTTATAGAAGCTAGCCAGAAAAGGGGCCAGGGCCAAGGACAAGTTTCCATGACTACCAGCCATAAGGCCACCGGTTGGGAAAATGTTTACTAGACCTAGAGCTAAGCATTTATGACACATCTTTGGGGGAAGAAAGGATAAATGAAGCCCTTGGTGGCGACCAGTGAGAAGGACGTGTGATCCAGGGGTGGGGGTGCTAGGCTAGGACGGCGTCTTTGTGGAAAGAGACTGTTGTGTCTGACTGGCCGGGACCAAGTTCACTTGTCAGTGGCATGCTAGCCCAGTGGCTGGAAGTAATGAGATTTAAGTCAAGAGTTTCGAGCTACTTTCAGAAATGTAAATTTTTTTTCTGAGTTTTACCTGTAAGCTGTTAGAGACTGACAAAACCTTTTTCTTCACCTCTGTCCCCTGTAATTAAATTTAGGACATCTAAGAATTTTTCTTCTGTCAACCATAAGGATACAAAAACTTCAAGGCTGCAAGTGAGTAATGGGAATTTTTAACTTCATTTTAATAGCGTGGGACCACGATTAAAATGTATGTTGGCCATCAGTGGAATGTTAGGTGGTACATTACTGTATTTATAAAAATAAAGAATATTCAAGTTGAAATAAGGATTTAGCTAAGCTTTCATATTAGTATCTGAGATATGAACATTTACACACGAGTTGAGAATAAAAGTTCAGTGTATAATGTCAGTCAGGTAGCTTTTGGTCAAGGAAAGAAAACCATTACTGTTTGGTACAAAATCTTTAATATACATGCAACAAATATAGTACATCAAGGCAACAAAAGCACATGAAAGTATTGACATAGTTTCAGCATTCTTTGGGGGTTGTAAAAATAAACACTACCATCTAAAATTAAGGATTGAGACGTACATTGTTTCTCCATGCAAACATTTACAAACTACCTCTAGTGTGAAACAAACTGTGTATAAATCTGAATTTCACATCTGCAGATGAGTATTATGTTGAGATCTCCAAGAAAGGAGGAGAAGTTACTATCCTGGGATGTCATGTTTCCACCTGCACTTAGCAGCACATTAAATGAGTTGTAGTATGTTTAGTTGATATTGCGAAGTAGAAAATATTTAAAAGGAAAGAGTGTCAGGGTAAATAACGAGGGGAAAATGAATGTGGTAATAAAGAAAAAAGAAAACAAAGATTGTGTATATAGGGGGTGCCGGGATGCAGGGCGGGGGGGAAAGGGAAAAAATGAGAATCAAGTCGTCATATTCTGGTACAAACTCTTAATGTTGAATGCAATTATCATGTACATTCATAATGTGCCAATAAAGATAATTTTTTAAAAAAGATGCACAAATTACTTTTCCCTTTAGATAAATCCAAAAAACTACCAATTAGCATCTTGAATTTCCTTACACATTATAAAAATGTATGGAAATATTTAATGATTTTTGTTTGGTTTCTAAAGGAATAATACCAGCTGAGCATGGGTAATGAAGGATAAAAATTTAAACATTTGGATACTTCATAAGGAAGCAGCAGTGCTCGAGGCCGGCCTAAGATTCCCAGTCCCCTCCCCCTCGTCTGCCTCACCCTGACGCCCCAGGTCCCACATCTCCATTGTATATCTCCCCTCCCCTCCGATGCAGCTTAACAACTGCTCTGGATACCTTATTCTTGAGAAGGTGTACAGAGTTGAGAATCAAGTTAAAGGTACTGCTTTTCAGGAATATTTACATTTCTACGAGCATTAAAGCCCCCAGCCAGAAGAGTGGCGCTCCGAGAGCTCGGGCTCCCGGCCTGGTGTCCAGGATTGGCCTTGAAGGTCCCGTTCCTGACCACGCGACCAAGCCCTGACTACTGCGCAGGACCGTCCCGCGCCTGCGCTTCCAAGCCAAAGGATGAATGTGGAAATTCAGCTCTCATAAAAACTTCAAGAGGAACATTCTGCTTGTATGTCAAAGCTGCTATATTTGAATGCAATGTTTTATTTATGAACAAAAATACCATATGAAGTCCCTAATAAATATTGTGGCCTCTTCGTATAAACAACATATAAAAGTTCTTTGGCACAACTAACCATATTTTCTTCATATTACTTACTATAGAAAATATACTTCATTTATTTTCATTTTCAGTGTGGTGGAATTTTGAGGGATAAATGTAACTCAAAAACTGCAAAAAGATTTACAGTATGGATTATTAAAAAAACTACTTGCAGAAATGGAGGGATTTTTTAGATGTCAACATCAATGTTAAGATGATATTAGGGCATCATGATAGAGGCTGTAAGACATACAAGTCACAATCGTTGCACACAAGGGAGAAAAAAGCAGCACTGTTTGTAGACAGATGTTTATTGTTCAGTAGAGTGGTTACCCTAGACAAGTTTGTTCAAAGCTTCTCACATGCTTCATTGAACTTGAAATCTTTCCCATGTAGCCCCTTCCCAGCATTCCTTGTTCTGCATTTGGAAATGCAGCCAACTTTTCAGGCATGTCTGATCACATTCTAAAATTGATAATCTTTCAAGGAAATCTTGAGAAAACAAAAATGTGTATACAAAATACTTTCCCTATCACCTTTACAAATGAGTTAATAACTGCCTAAAAAGGACCATTCCTACAAAATTTATAAAATGTTAAGTGGAATGTTAAGTCGGTACCAAATGATAAGAGCTAAAAAAAAAACTCAGCGTGCAGAAGTCAAGCTCAGCGGTAGAGTGCTTGGCTGGCATGCACGAGGCTCTTATAACTAAAACCCTTTCTTGATATGAAAATACGGCATTTAAACATTAGAATTTAGGATGAAATGAATAAAAATAAAATAGCTTTCTTTTGGAAAATTTAAGCATCAAATAAAGGAGGGAAAATCAGCTTAATTCTCGAATAAACATACATAAAAATCAGTTGAATATGTACAATTTCTAGTGAATTTTTTTAATTTGGAGAATCTCTGAAAGTTTCTAAAACCTGGTTCAACTTAAAACTTCCTCAGTAACAAGTACAAGCTTTTACAAGTAAAAATGGCAGGACTGTTATGTTCTTCCCCTCTAGGTTTACACGGAGTACTGAGTTCTCTAAGCAACACAATTCCAGACATGGACCAGCACACTGCTGTGTAAAATTTCAAAGGTCTCCCCTGCAGTCAAACTTATGTAAACTGGACATTTACAGTACAGAAACTTCTGGCTTCTCCACACAGTTCCTCAGGACGGCGTGAGGCCGGGACTCGTCATCTCTGCACTAGGACTTGGAAGGTAGTCATTTGATTTTAGGCTCGTTAGGGATTTGTAACTTGCCACCGACGTGAGAGACCCACAGAGGCCCAGTAAGGAAGGGGTGTCTTCTTTACCTGAAAGGAGGAAGTAAAAAATTAATAGCCCTTCATCACACCAGGAAGGCTAGAAAACCATTAGAAATTTCCATAATTCACAAGGGATTGAAGATACATCCTAACTATGGAGAGTCAAACATCTATGTCCAGATGTGTGAGCTTTCTGCAGGCTCAACATCGCCTTCAAAATGTCACGTAAGATTAGTTTTGTTTTCCTGGAACTTCTGGATGTCAGAGAAGTTTAAAGGTAAAATGCTACTGAGCCAAATTACAGTTACCTTTCCTGAGAACGTCCTAGGACTGCACAGGTCCGAGCCAAGGAAAAGGAAGAGCGATCCGGGCAGAAACCGCGGGAGCCCGCGCCTGGGCTGCGCGACGCCCACGCCTGGGCTGCGCGACGCCCAGGAGCAGGCTCACTGCAGCTGAACTTCCCAGTACAGGAAGCCGAGTCTAGCAGACTGGTTCGTCGGCTGGCTTCCTTCAGTGTCAGTTACGCATCGTAAACATTTAAGTGCTGGGCTTCAGCAGAACCGTGGAGAAGGAATGGTAGAAGGGCCATGGTTGAGGTGAAACAAGTTCTTTCCAGAGCTAGATTTCAACCCACACCGTGCAGGTACGAGCTGTCAGTGGCTGGCTTTGGGCTGTTTGCAAAGATGATGAAAACTCAGGCGTTCCTCAGGCAGTTAGAGAGTTATAGATTGAGCTAGACATTAGGTGTGTAGAGTATTGTAAGTCATTAGCCTCTCAGAAGTGTTCTCCTAGGCCGCTGTATTTTCCCCACCATCTAATCTCCTGATACAGAAACTGCAGGGATTGCATATCTTAGACTATACATTCCTTGAGGAAGGACATAGACTGTGTATGTTTATTATTACTTTCCCAGTGCCTAGCAAATAGTATCGCACATTAAATAACGACATAACTAATGGAAGACAGCTCACTGGAATTGTTCTAAGACTCAGGTGAGCACCTGTGTCCTTTGCGGCTGTGTGGTTCAGTCAAGGCGTTGAGCCTGAGCTTTGCTTTGTAAAACAACAGTTACAAAAGAAGACTTGCTGAGCACAGAGCTCTGCTGGCCAGTAAAACACAGGAAACATAACCATGTTAGGAAAAGATGTAGGCGAGCAGTGATCACACCCATATTTTAAACGCTCATCATCCAGTATAGGGACAGAAGGAACAATAATATAAGCACCTCCTTCAGGCTGAGCCACTCATTCATTGTATACTTATTTGATCAACTGACAATAGTCGCCGAGCATGTATCAGACCAGTAACCCAGGGTGAAAAGGTGGATACTGTCTCCACCTCCAGAAGCCCCCGTTTCCGTGGCCACGTCAGAGGGCCTGGAGCGGGGACGGCGGGGCTGGTGGCTGAGACCCCAGAGTCAGCACCAGCATCTCCAGGTGATACCGGAACTGAGACCCGCAAGTGGCTCACATGTAAAGACCTGCAGAAAAAAGTTTCAAGCAGCCGGAAAAGCACATGCGAAGATGGCTGCGGCAGGAACGGCGAGGAGGTTTGTGCGCCGAGTCCCTAGAAGGAAAGAGCCCGGCGGCGGAGGAGTGCATGGCGCGCAGCTTGGACTGGACTCTAAGGGCCACGGACAGCAAGAGACAGTCGGGAGGGGGGTTCTGAGGCTCGCCTCTGTTTACAACATGACTCCCTGCTGTGTAGGGGGCAAAACGGGAGACCAAAGACCAGAAGGAAAGCTGTGACCCTAGCTGCGCAGACAGGCTTGCTGCAGGGCAAGGCGGAAGCAAGGAGTCGCTGTGCGCAGAGTGTGGAGCGGGGAGGCAGAGAGCTCACTGCTAGTGGGAGGTGGAGGTGGTGAGAGGCCTAGGGGTGGGGCACTTCCTGCCCTCCCCCCTCCTGTTTCCGGGCTGCCTTGAGGGCAGCAGCTTTGCTCCAGCCCCTCTCCTTGGTGCACAGGCCTGGAGCCTAAACCAACCTTTACTCTTCACATGCTCATTATCACAGGTATTTTGTCACAGCAGTGGAAATCAGAGGAACACAGTTAGTGCTGTTTCAGGATGAAGTCCTTTCTGGAGACCGCAGTGGGGCCGTGTCATTGCGCGCGGCCTGGAAAGTTATGTCCCTGAACAGAGAGCCTGTAAAGCCTACCCTGAGGGAAGCGAGAGTGAGGAAGACACAGAAGAGCTGCCGCTATCGTATTTGTTTCTGAGGTTTCCGATGAACCCAACAGACCAGAGACCCGAGGAGATGCGAGCCTGGGGAAGTAGCCAGCTGTCTGAAAGCCGCTGTGTGGCCAGCAGGACAAAGACGGAGACTGACTTCCCTGGTGCACTCCTGGCTAGTCAGCCCAGTCTGCAAAAAGGAAGTGAGGAATGAAGGCAGTAACTGCAAATAAGCTTTGTGAGGAAGCTACGCAGAAGCGCAAAGAAACAGCGACTGGTTATTTAATCAGCTTATTCTCTAGCATGCTTCTAGCAGCGAGCTCTGTAACCCAAATATATATAGTACAGCAGAAGAAAACTTGCAAAAGATGATTTTTCTTGCCTTCACTGATTGAATTTAACGTGTCTTGTTTTCCATCTCCATCTTGGGACTGGCCCGGATCCAGTGAAGCCTGAGAAAGGCTAACTTCAGCTGATAACTGGTCAAGACTTTGGTAACTTTTCCTGTAAAACAAGGACAAAATGCTCCTTGAATTTCTTCTCAGAAAAGTGAACTTTAGAGACATTCTCTAATGGTTTTCAGTTTATTAAACTTCTGGTTAATTTTCTCCTAACCTTGCCTCTGAATTGTGCCGTAATTAATGGCCTCGACTTGTTCTCCATTATACTTTTCTCCTCAGCCCCTGAGGAGGTATGTCAGTTTTATTCACTGAAGACAGGAAAAAATAATTTTGTCAAATAAATTAACATTTTCATGGAAATATTTATTCACCAGATGGTTAAAAACGGGAACTCCTGATTTATTTGTAATTTGTAAACCAGAAATTTTACAGATTACCCTTAATGAAGAAATAAAATTCGTGTAATTTAATAATGACCAATGTCTGAATTAAGAATTTTTCAGTGTCTAGATACTATTACAGACAGTAACTACCTAACAACAAAGCAAATTATTACAAACCCCTGTACTATAACTTAGAAGTTTAAAAATGTTGGATATTATTACATACCATTAAGAAAATTAAAACTTCTCGTTTATTTGCTACTTCAAGGCCCATTTTACTTTAAACTAACTAACTAAAAATGAATTACATTCGAAGTTAAATAGAGTTACAAATGGAATGTTAAGGACATCTCACATTTGACTCTTCCAAAGATACCCTCAGGTTGGGAGTTACTCTCCTTCCATATAAAGTGAAGAGTTGGTTATCATTTCTACGTACAAGGGGCCTAGGAAAAGGAGTGTTTTTCAAGCTCAGTATCTGTTTCACAAAGTAATCAAAACTCACCTTGTGAGTTACCTGAATTGATTGTCTGTTTTCCTATTTTTATTTCTTTCACATGTGTGCAGTGCATGTTTATACTCCGTATGGGAGCTGGTCCATATACATCACACTAATTTTTTCATATTCTTTCTTTCATCCCGCTTGAGTCCATTTATTGATCCTCTTCCCATCTGAGACAGCTCTCTCTCCTTACTTTGTCTATCTTTTATTTTGCTCTTTAAATAAATGTATTTTGGCTTTCTTATGTAAGAGAAACCATGACCGTTAATTTTGTGTGTGATTTATTTCACTTAACATTATAGTCTCAAAGTACATTTATTTTCCTACAAATGACTCAAGTGTATCTTTATGGCAGAGTAGTACTCTATTGTATGTATATATACATTTTCTTTTTTCATTCTTCTCCTGATGGACACATAGGTTGCTTCCAAGATTCAGTTATTATGAACTCTGCTGCTATAAACATGGGTATGAGTGTATCACTGTAATACAATATCTTTAACTCTTGAGAAAATACCTAGAGGAGGAATAGCTGGGTCAAACGGAACTTCTAGCTTTAGTTTCTTAAAGACTGTCTGTACTGCTGTCTACCATAGTTGTACCACTTTTTATTTCTACCAACAAGATGGCTGAGTTCTTATTTTTGCCACAGTCCTACTGGCATTTATTATGATTTGATTTCTTGATGAGGTAAGATGAAAGTTGTCTTAATTTGCATTTCTCTAATGGCCAGAGGTATTGAGCATTTCTCCACATTTGTGTGGGCTATTTGTACTTCTGTATTCACTTCATTTGCTGATTTTTTAATTGGGTCTTTTATTAGGGGAGCCTAAGTTTTTGAGCTTTTTATATATTACATGATAACATTTCTAGAAAAGTATATATAATAAAATTGATCTGTTTCACAATTATCACAACTCATACACAGAAAAATAGACTTGCCCACTATTTAAACAGCACTTGCTAAATACAAGGCACTGCAGGGAACTCTTACTTTATGTAAATTTCTTAATAACCCAAAGAAGATGAAATTATTGCTACTTTCACTTTACAGCAGAAGAAACTGGTTGTCTAGACACTGCATTTGAACCAGGTAGTCTGACCTTAGTTACAAATTTATCAAAGGTTCATATATTAAATAGGTATGAATATTTATGCTAATATGCTATTTTATATAAAGACTATCAAAATGAGTAAAAATAGAACAATATTATTAAAAATAGATTGCTCACTTTAAAATGGAAGACTTCAACAGGTTTACTAAAATAGTAATTAGTATAAACTTATAAACTTAATATAGCTTTTGTGCTTTTTATCAATTTTATGAGTGTAAAATTTCAGAGAGTTTCACAGTGGATGTATACTGCAAGTATCTATTTGGTTTTTTTCTTTTAAGAAGTAAAGCATAAAGTGATGAAATGAGGTAACGAAACTATACTAGCTTACAATACAGTGTTCTCAATTTATAGTATGATGACTTTTCAAACATTGAGAGTATCAAAGCCTCAGTTACATTTTTTAAGTGGCAGAAAACTCTGCTGCAGGACACCGACTATACAGCACTTCATGAGCCTACTTAAAATGTAACAAAATGCTACTCAGTATTTGTAGAGCACCAACTACATGCTAACTCATGTCATGTATGTTTTCACTTATTGAACCCGCCTAAGTACCCTAAGAAGATGCAATTATTACTGCCTTCACCTTATAGCAGAGGAAACTGGGCATATGGATGTGGAATTTAAAATGGGTAGCCTGGCCTTAAGTCTATTCCCTTAAGTAGGCTTATTTCTGCTGAAGTATAGAAAGAAAAAATTTGGCTTCTTATTTTATTGGAAAACCTCAAAGAACAGCCTTATTTGCTGAGATAGCTGTACTAACTTAATCATCTTGCTAAAAAATTCAGTTGATTTTATTTAATTCTTATTTCTTTAGCCACAAACAGAGCAGGAACACAGGAATTTAATGAGCAATGAAAAATGTTTTTTTCCATATTATTTTTCTCTCCTCAATAGGTAGGAGGCTTGATTTTTAACATGTGTTTCTGATCCTCATTTTTCATCATAGGAAAGTTACTATTTTAAATTAAAAATTATATATAGAAATAATTACAGACAACAAAATGCTCACAAACGAAAGCACATGGAATTTATCGTGCACTGAATGAAACAACTACAGTAATCTCCATGGCTGGCACCCATTAAGGGGTCCACTCTGAAAGCAGCCCCAGAGCAATGCCAAAGGAGCTTTCTGCGTGATAGGAGAGGTCATTTCCGAACAGCATACTTCCAAATGCAGGGCGATTTCGAGCCTTTCTACCGTTTAATTGGTCAGTTAGTGAGAATGTAATCCTTGAGATATAAATCTTACATAAATGCCAATGGAAACAGAAGTAGAGCGTAGGAAATGATGCTCTGAAGCAATAATATAAATTCTTTTTTTTTTTTTTTTTTTTTTTTGACAGTGTCTCACTTTTTAGTTCAGGCTGGGCCTGACTGAGCTCACTATGCAACCCAGGCTGCCTCAAACTCACAGCAATCCTCCTTCCTCTACCTCCCGAGTGCTGGGATGACAGGCGTGAGCCACTACGCCCAGCACTGTGGTATGTGGTACTGATTGCTGGTGGGCGTGAGTCTCCACACCTGGCACTGTTTTACATGGGTACTGGGATACTTGCACCTTGTACTTGGAACCACTGAGCTAAATCCCCTGGCCCGATAATACAAATTCTAACCCACAATTAAGTACTTCCTTCCTAAGGTATTAGAAAGAGTACGTAGCCCTGCCCCCACCTTGAGACATGGCGAACCCTCCACCTGGAAGGAAGCTAGCTCAGGTCTGTCACTGTGGCACAGGTGGTTTTGGCTTCCACAGGACACGAGACCTGACTCCCAAAGGAACGGCAGGTCCTGGGACAAGCATCTGCCGGCGACACGGGAACCTCTCCTGAGGAGAGCTCTGTCGTTAGAGGCCACAGCTGAGTCTTATCTGAGGCATATCTCACACCACGTTCTATAATCTACGTCTCTTCTTTGTAAGCAAGAATCTTTTTTTCTACATTTTATACTCTGAGTACTTTGAAAATAATGATAGTGTATTAACTATTATTCTTTTTTATTATGAAACTTTGTTTTTTTATAAAATGAAAAGACTCAAAATCCACATGGTAAGATTTAAACGTAACCTACCAGAGATACCCATCCAATTAGCACCTTTTACTAGTTCTTAGAATATGACTTTCAGAAAATCAGTTCAACTTCCTCAGAGCCCCATATAGTAATACATTTTGACTATATATAAAACTATAGTTTAAAATATGCCATGACATTGTTAAATATATTTTAAGTTAAACTTGCAGAAATTGTCACGTCATGAACACTAAGCATGTAATATAATCTACTGAAAGTCAGCCTCTACTTAAACATTTTAAAATTACTTAAAAACGAACACTCATATACATGAAATTGAGTACTAAAGAAAGGCAAATTAAAAGAAAATTGAGCAAAAAACCTGAAGCTCCTTATCAAATTTTCTATAACTTTACATTTTATATCAATGATCAGAAAATAATAGTATGGATAATCTGTGCCATGTTTTGAGATCAATAATAATTTAAATTATCTGATAATTACTGTGCAAGGCAACAGAGTGTGATGCACAGGATACAAATACTACCATCTGTAGAAAAGAAAACCACACACGTGCGCACTGTGCCTGCTCAACTCACAAACTGTTTTTGTAGCCTCAGTGCTGTCAGCCTCCTACTCTCAAAGTGCTTAAAGGACACACAAGAGAAGGAGCACTCTTAATATATTTGAAAGAAAAGCTTTTACTGAAACACGAAAGCCTAAACAACAGATCAGAAAGGGTGTAGAAAAGCTCACAAATCTCATTATTTTACAAACTGAATAATAGCCAAATTGAAAGTTTGAAGAAGTTTGAAGAAATGTACTTAAAAAAAATATAACAATGAATCTGATCTTTTGGGATAAGAATGGGTAGGTTAGGTAATAATTTAACAAGATTATCTAACATGTAATCTAAGAAAATTATTCAACAAGGTCATTTTACCTACACTTGATATTCAAAAAAGATAATAGAACAACTTACTTGAAATAAAAAATAAACAATTATTCTATGCCATATAAAAAATATGCTACTGGGCCGGGGAGTTAGCTCAGTGGTTCTGGCGCCTGTCTTGCAAGCGCAAGGGCCCGGGTTCGATTCCCCGGTAACCACATAACAATACTGGGTGTGGAGACTCACACCCAGCAGCAACCAGTACCACATACCACAATGCCGGGCGTGGTGGCTCACGCCTGTAATCCTAGCCCTCGGGAGGCAGAGACAGGAGGATTGTGATGTGAGTTTGAGGCTGAGCTGAGGGCCAGCCTGAACCACAAAGCGAGACCCTGTCTCAAAAAAACCTAAAAAAAAAAAAGAAATATGCTACTTATGTGGTCTAACAGATAACAGAAACACATGGTAAATGTTTGTTTTTTGAGACAGGGTCTCGCTTTGTAGTTCAGGTTGGTCCTGAACTCAGCAATCCTCCTGCCTCTGCCTCCCGAGTGCTGCGATCACAGGTGTGAGCCACCACAATCAGCACCGTGATATGTGGCACTGATTGCTGGTGGATGTGAGTCACCACACCGAGCATTGTTGTATGTGGTTACCGGGGATCAAACCCAAGACTTTGCTCTTGCAAGGCAGGCTCCAGAACCACTGAGCTAAATCCTGGTAAATCTTTATTTTAAAAAAATTATTACAGTGAAAGTCACATCACCTTAGCCCCCTTCAAAATATTCCCTTCACTTTGAACACATCCCTTCTTTCTCGCTGCTTCCCGAAGCCGCCGCTTTACTGGGCAGCAGTGTGTGCCTGAAGGTTCCGATCAGTACAGAATGTCTCCCTGCCTTGGGCACTTTGACTTTGGAGCAGAATTCTCAGAGCACCGGATGCAGGATACACGCTGCCCTTCTGTGGAGGTGCAGCACCCCACTCACTGTACTTTTTTAAGAATTAAAGCTCATAACATACTGTTTGACAAAGTCTTCCAGAAAGGCTTCAAAAAGTGGCAAAAATGATGGGAGGAGTGTGTTCAAAGCTAAGTGGAATATTTTGAGAGTAACTGCTAGCAGTGTGTCTTTTACTATAATATATATATTTTTAAAAATCTAACTCTTGATCATACCTCATTTCCTTATTGAGTTTTTACTGCAAGCTTATAATGAAAGAGTATTATTATGTTTGAACTAAAGAAAAAGACATTAAGTTCAGCATGGCTAATATGGCCAGGCTCATATAATCAAGAACTAAATTTGAAAGCATATTTTTAAAATGTTTAAACAGCATAGCAGATAGAAACAGATTTCAAATCTCCTAATGTGAGGGCAGCCTTCGTTTCTTAGGCAATAATGCAAACAAATTATCCAAGAGCTCAGTTTTGGAAATATAAAGAAGACCAATGAGCTCCTGAAACAGCTGAGTCCACTCTTTAATCAGTAGGAGGCCATTAATGTAAGGCTGTGCCCCTTTTCTGAGTTCCTAGAAACACACTGTCACCGAACAGGACAGTTTAGGAGTCTGTTTTGTAGCAGGCCGTCAGCTCATCAGAACCTGCCTAGGGTAGCAGCTTTGCTTCCCTTTGTTGCACAGAATTTTCTGACCTCTTTCTGACAAGTCAGGTGAAGGGTAATGCTGGGCAGGAGGAAATATCCCTTTGTAAGCTAATGGAGTAACTATATCAACCATAACGTCTGGATCTATGCTCAACAGAAGAACGGGTAGTTTTCCTGCATGCTGTTCTGCACTTACATGCACTTACTGCTGTTGCTGCTTTAGTGCTTTTCAAACAATAAGGCCTTATTGTATAGACAGAGCGGTAAACCAGAAATAAATTTCCCATGAAGATCTTTATCGGCTCCTCAATAGTTATTTTTGGAGGCAGACAAAGGAACATGTATCGGGGTGCCCAGATGATAATGTGTACGCTACAATTGAAAAGACAGTCTTTTAACTTACCGAGATTTAATGCTGTCACAAAATGTTCATAGTTAAAGGATGAGCATTTCATGTTTTATATACACCGGGGCCCCTTAGCTCACAAACAATTTGCTCTGCGATTCTGGAAAGACAGTCACGTCTGTGTGGGAAAGTGACTGCACTTGTGTCTGTCTGTCACCCACTGCAGAATTTACAAGAAACACCAAAATTTTGCCAAATTCTTCCACTTATGAACCAAATTGGAAATAAAAGTGCTTGTGAACTGAGGTACCACTGTGAAGTACATCAAGTATTACTATAAATTCTGAACCATAATTTAGAAATCAAAAGAAAATATTCTCTATTACTGTGATATAAAAGTATACTGAAGTATATACTCTAATATTCATAAATTTCATAAGAGTATATAAAGAACTAGATCCCAATACAAGAAATATCCAAAGTCAACACTTGATTACATGAAGAAATGTGAATTAGCAATGGAAGAGTACTACTGATTCATTCCACAAATGATTTGCTCACTTCTAATAATCAATGACATAAGGAAAAGCACTAGCATTCTATCAATGCCTTGAGCAATAAAAGACAAAATTTACTTTGAATTCTGTTTTTGATAACTAGCAAAAGCATCATCCTTGCAGAAACATCACGGAGATAAACATGTACTGACCACCCACAAAAGGCGCCCTGAGAAGCACGAATGTGGCTCTAAATGGGAACTCTAAAGACACAGCCTCAGAAAAAGAGACGGACAGGGCGAGGACAGGGGAAGGGCGAGGACAGGGAAAGGAAGAAGGGCAGAAGGGGAGGCGGTTGGAGGGAGGGGGAGGGGTTGAAACAGAAGAGCATGCGCAGGACATTGTGGAAAACGCTGAAAACAGAACAACAGCGAAGGCAAATGATTATGATGCAAAAGTGACACAAACCAAGAGAAAGGGACAATAATCTATTAGTGTAAAGCACCCAGAGAAGACTACAGCTCGTTCAACATGGAGGCACTGTAACTAGATAATATTCCTGAACATTACGACAAAGAAATACAAAAAGGGTCTGTGGCTCACAGGTCAAGTGATTATATAGTCTATACCTTCTAAAAAGTAGCGTTACTGAGAATGAACACAATTTTAGGCCACAAAGAACAAGTGTTTATCTTTCATCATTTCCTGAATTGACATTTAATGTCTTCCTAACAAAGACAAAAATCAATGCTAGGCAAACAAATACTAGAATTTAAAAATGAATAGCTCATTAGACACTAGTTCCTAGAAATCACCACAAGACTGGCTGATACAGAAGTACTGCACAAGAATTTCAAATATTGTACTTCCCCAGGGTGCCTTGGTTTAAAAATTGTTGATGTATTTTGCCTTACTGGTACCTCTACAAGGTAATCCTAAATCTACTTTCATTCTAATAAACTCAGAAGAATAACTCAGAAGAATAACTGAGACAGTACCGTGGATTGCCACATGTTTTGGGACAATATATTCGCAATTAGTTGGAAAAAAAGTATTACACTTACTCATACCACTGTTTATTGTGTTTTCGGTAAAGCAACGTATCCAAGGCAACAGCACTGGCATCCAGAGCTCCTGGGGAAGGCCACTGGTTGGTGAGGTGGGCAGTTAACTCTTGTCTTGATCTTAAATCATTATTCTTTAACACAGTCCTGTGGATATTAAGATGGTGAGTGCTTTTGTCTTCTCTGTTCCTCAATGGCAGAGGAACCTCACGGCATCCGCTTAGGCCCCCCGAGCAGCAGTGTAAACGTGGCCCGGCAGCGGGCTGGGCACAAGCTACAGCCACGCTGCCGAGACTGGCTCGGTTTTTCTCATGCAACCTGTGCCTCCCGCTCTTCCTCCACTGGCTACGGCAGATTGCTGCTGTTGAAACCGGGACTTCCTACTGGTTCTGTAGAGAGTTTTTCTAAGGACTACAGATATTAAGCACATGTTTTCATTTTAACTAAAGCACAATGGTGATATCTTGAAGATACCAGCTATTACATGGTAGTTAAAATAGAAGGGAAAGTAAAGATTCCATGTGTGTGATTTTTTAGCTTCAAAATTTAGAAACAATCTGTACAAATAGTGAGACTGAAGAAAACAAAAAGCAATTAAAATGAAATGTTGAAAAAGTACATAAACATATTTAAAAATCCCATAATCATTTTTGACAGAAATGGTCACTAATAAATCTTTATGCAGATGATTACACCAATGACAATGCACTGAAGAATATAATCCACTGAAAATGTTTCACTTATAGAAAGAAAACTTAAAAATTTAAAAACAAAGTTCTCTTTAAAACACGTTTTTGTCTATTTGTAGTGTGTGTAATAGATAACATTTATATTCCTGTGGGAAGCTGTTTCATGTAGGAGCAACAGGAGTCCTTGCTGCTTCTCAAATGCCCCAAACGAAGTGCAGTTGCTGGCAGTACAACCCTCTCCGAAAGAGCCTCAGCCTGCACACGCTTCTGTTAACAGTGATTCTCAGCACCGCACTTACAGAGGCTGTAGGCAGATATTTCTGATTTGACATAGTATCTATGTAGGTTAAAAATATTTATCTCAAAGACTAAAATGTGTAACAGATATTGGGAAATGGTAAAAAAATGTTCCAAAGAGAAGGGGAACTAGGGAGGGGGGAGGGGAAAAAAGGAAAGCACAAGGGAAAAAAAAAGAACAGAGGGAAAAAATGGGAACAAAGCTTTGGTAAACTATCTTTGGAAGAGAGGTTGAAGGAGGAGAGAGGAACAGGGAAAAAACAAGAACTGACATGTATTATATGCATGCAAAGCTTCCTGTCATGCAGGTAATCATTTCGTGTATCCAAAATGTACCAGTAAAATTGATTTTAAAAATATTTGTCCCACTATCTCCAAATAGAAACACTATCTGGTAGAAATACTAGGTTCTGTCTCAGAAGGCAATGTTAAAATTAAAGTCTGCAAAAATCAGTGATAAGGTATCCCCTTAACATACTGTTTTTGGCTAGTTACTACAATTTCATTTCACTGAAAAAAAACAAAAAAACAAAACGAAGATTTAAAACATAAGTGTAGGGTATTTAGTGCTTTGCAATGAAAACAGTAAATCTTTACAAATATTTTAAGATTTATATAAAAATAATCTATTAGAAATAGATTTCTAATAGATCTATTAGAAATAATCTATTAGAAAATAATAATCTATTAGAAAAACTACCATTATTTTTAGTACTTTTAGTTGATTTTTCTCTTTTCTACATTCCCTTTTTGATGAATTCTAGTAAAGATCACTGGAAAGAACTTCAGTGTCATAGCTGACTCTGAGGGAGTACTCAGGGCAGGATGTGGGAAAAATTGTTTTTTGTGAGGAAATGACATCGGTAGAAATTGGTTACTAAGTAATTGAACAATTTCTAATTTATAATATATTATCTGGAAAGTAAAACCTGTTGCACCTCATAAAATGAAAAAACAAAACCTGAAGTTTCTCGAAAGTTTTTACATCTTCAGAGTTGTTCCCTAATGACAAGTTAAAATGCTGCCTGTAGACCTTTATCTTAGAAACCCGAATGCTAGGCTTTCTACGGCCAGCTGGCCGCCACCTTGAATCAGCTCATGGGAGAGGTTCAGCGCAAGCGATTGGGGTAACTGTAGTGGAGGGGGGAGCGTGGCGGCTGCCACCCCCCCCTTGGAGAGGAGCCCTTGCGACCCCTCTGAGCACAGGACACTCTGTGACCTGCAAAACCCTGAGCAGGCATCCTGAGCGAGAGGGCATTCCGCATGGAAATGGACGGAGCTTTCCAACTGGCAGTGGAAGGCAACTCTGCCAAACACGGCCACCAAGCCCCGCCACAGTACCCAGATCCGCTTTTTCCATCTGCATGTACGACACAGTATTTAAAGGCAAATGGTGGCCCTGGCCACAAGCATACTGAACATGTCCTTCAACCACAGTTCTGCTTTTCAGAGCTTGGTGCTGTTGGTAAGGTCCACTTTCCTATTCATAAACTCGGCCAGAGCGAAGAACCCTGATGCTGCTTGTCCAAATACTCACTTATAATCGCGGTAACAGTGACCAACAGGAGGAGGCAAGTTTTCTCCAGAACACTGAAACGTTCAAATTTGTGCTCAAGAACTGACTGTGATTGCTTGTAACCAAAAACTCCCATCACTCTCTTGGAATAAGCAAAATGTACCATTACTAGCAAAAGTGATTACTACTCAAAGTGATCCACGGAATGTTAATATTAGGGATGCTTTTTTTCTTTGGGTTCTGCTTTACATTATGCAATGATTGCTACTTCATACAGAAAATCAGCGATAAAGGTAAAATATGTGATACTTAGCAGTTTAATCAAAATTCTAGCCAGTGCTGAAGTCAGTCAGCTCATCCAAATGTAGAATGTTTCTCTATATGGTAAATTTTACCTGTCACTTATCTATGCTGTAAATCAGTTTACCGAACTCAAGTCAAGAGAGTTTCTACAGAAAGGTCCAATAAAGGACAACTGACTAAGGAGCAATAATATATTTAACACAGTTAACTCTATAAACTTTTGTATGTTTCTGCCTCTGAATCGCTAATAGTTAATTTATCTTTAGATCATATAGGAATTGATCCTTCATAATAATGTTATTCAATCTAATGACTCAGAAATCATTTAAAAAAGGAGCTGGATATACCTCAGTCAAGCTAATTATAAGGCCCATTCTAATACCTTTAATGATAAAATAGTTACTGAGACAGCGAATTTCAAGGCCACAGCACTAGGGAAAAAAACCTTAAAACTCGAGTTTCCTTATACACTGAAAATATTATCATCTCCTTTGCTTCCCAAGCCTTACTTACATCCCACATATTTCAGAAGATCAAGCTCACATGTATATCCCATGGTCCATTTCATCCTACACTTCCTTCATGGGGAGCTTCAGAGTACTGTTCAGCAATACAACCGTGTACTGCTTTGTAGCATCATAATTTAATAATCAATTTCCCTGGCAATTTAGTCTGCCTTTAGTTCTTTTTTTTTAGGTTTTTTGAGACAAGGTCTCGCTTTGTGGTTTAGGCTGGCACTCAGCTCAGCCTCCAACTCACATCTCAGCAATCCTCCTGCCTCTGCCTCCCGAGTGCTGGGATTACAGGCATGAGCCACCACGCCCGGCACTGTGGTATGTGGTACTGGTTGCTGCTGGGCATGAGTCTCCACGCCCAGTATGGTATGTGGTTACCGAGGACTGAACCCGGGTCCTTGCGCTTACAAGACAGGCGCCGGAACCACTGAGCTAACTCCCCAGCCCTAGTCTGCCTTTAGTTCTTATACTTTGACTATAATATTAGCTTTGTTTCCTATTTTTTCATGTAGAATAGCATTGGGAGCTTTCAAAAAATATTTGTAATGTTGGGCTGAGATAGTACAGCTTGTTTTCTGCTCATCACTATGAGACCCAACCTGACTTTGTTAAAAACTTCCACTTTGTATCCCGTAACTTCCCTGGGAACCTGGAACTGGTCTCCTTGAGAACAAGGAGACACCGATCGATGCACACAGCCACAGAGTGTATGTTTTAAAAATGCGCTGTTCTAGACTAACCAGTGATCTAATCATCACCACTGGCTTCGGTAACAACTCACTTCTGCACTTCAACAACAGAGGGATCAAATCACTTCTGCATAGAAACCTCTTGGTAACAAGTGGGGGTAACAGATTTTGCCTTTAAATACTGTGTATGAGTCTAAGTGGGCTCCTTCTTCCGCATGGAAGGACGGCCCCCAGCTGGATATTAAAGCTCTTGCATGGACTTTAAGATCATGTTGTGTCCTAAGAGACTGTCACTTGCTGGCACTTGGGCGTTACACCTCTCCATAGCAAAACGATAAGACCAAGAGCTGTGGAGTCAGACTGCTCGGACTAGTGACTGTCACTAGGACATCTTGTCTCAATCTACAGTCTACATCTATAGAGTGGAGATGCCTACCGTACCCAGCTCATAGAGCCTTCATAAGATTTAAATGAGTTAAAATAAGCTCCTATAGTGACTTATTATTGATTCAGAACCTAGTGTCAAATATAAATACTAAACATTTTTCATCGTGAGTCATTTATACCTTTTACTGGAAGAAACTAACCTCTCATTGTTTTTATTTTATTTTATTTTTTGGACAGGGTTTCACTTTTGTAGTTCAAGCTGGCCCTACAGTCACTCTTTAGCCCAAACAAGCCTTGAACTCACAGTAACCCTCCTGCCTCTGCCTCCTGAGTACTGGGATTATAGGTGTTAGCCACCATGCCTGGCATTGTGGTGTGTGGTTACTGGGGATCAAACCCAGGACCTTGCACTTGCCAGGCAGACACTGGAACCACAAAGCTAAATCCCTGTCCCCCTTGTTTTTATAGAAAAAGTTTTAAGTTATTTACTATCCCTATTTCAAATGGCATTCCACAACCAGTGTTACTTGCTAAAACTCAATTTGAGGATTTGTCCCGTGAATCGTAAGCATTAGCAATGGTGTATTTATCTCTCTTAATAATGGCTGTTTTAAGAATTTTACAGGAATTGAGCCCTCAAGGTTATGTTAGTCACTTTAAAATCTCAACCTCTAGCACTTAGTCAGCATTTCAGCGTTTACATTCTAGAATAGAAATCTGAGCTGACCCTTATCATGGCCTGTGGTCTTTGCCCCAGCTGTCCTCTGCGTGTCCAGCCCCCAGGACACAGACACATGTGCCTTCGTGTCTGAGTAATGAGACCCGCCATGCAACTCCTGTGTTTGCCACACTCTCTCTGTGCTTTGGCTGATCTGCTTCCATGTCTAGAAGACTCACCTTTCCCACAGCCTTATCAAACGTGTACATAATTTTCAGGAATTAGCACAAGCCCCACTACCTCTCTCAGAGCTTTCAGCTTCACTTGTTATACTACGACATCCTTTGTTTCCTACTGTTCAGCACGCAAGCTTCTGTCACAGCACAGTGACATCTTCGTGCTCTTTCTATTTTTATGTCTGGGTCACCTGTGTTTTGATAGCCAGAACTAGACCAAATTTATTTCTGTATTCCTAGAAAAGGGGCTCATAAGTGTCAGTAAAATAAACAAATGTTGAATTATAAAACAATAAATTTTGGGGGGCATGGGGGCTCATGCCTGTAACCCAGCACTTGAGAGGCAGAGGCAGGAGGATTGCTGTGAGTTCAAGGCTAGCCTGGGCTACATAACAAGGCCCTGTCTCAAAAAAATGAAAACAAACAACAAAAAAACCCAGTGGATTTTATTATCAAAATAAGCCATGGTCCAATGTTCTGGGTCTGGAATTCAACAGAGAATCTTAGAGGAATCTTGAAAAATAATCTATTCTGAAAGGAAAGATCAGATCATATATTGTATTTGAGTAATTAGAAATTAAATCTGTTGCTAAGACATCTAGGTACCTCTCAAGGTCCAGAGAAACAAAGTACTGTTAGGAGCATAATAAATCACACTTGCTCTGCTGAGTAACACGGCAAGCTTGCAGTCAGTTTGCTGCCCAGTCTGGATAACAAGTGCAGTGCTAAAAAGCGGGTACACAGGCCTCCCGTCAGCTCAGTGACGGGAGAGTCTGAAGGTGCGGCCAAGGGACTGGTATCTGTTATATCCCCTGAACCACACTAACATCAACCAAGTAAAATCCCGTTTTCTCTTATGAAATGACAGAAGTACGAATCCCTCCAGCTGTTTCTTCGTGGTCTCTTTCTCTCCCACGTAGTCCTTAAATGTTGTTGTCCTCAATGACTCCTTCTATTCTGCTCTCCAGTTCTTTGTCTCTGTAAATACCGAGCACTCTAGCTTCAAAAATGAGTACAGGTCCTTGTGTCCATGCATTATTTTGAACGAAAGAGAACGAAGATTTCCAGCTTGGTCTGTTTCCTTCTGTGTAGAAATCAGGCTCAGCTCTGTGTTTAAATAAAGCCTCTCACTGAGGGTAACAGCCAATTCAAAGCTGCTCTTTTATTTGACTGTCTGTGGCTCCAGACTCGAGGGTTATCTTAGCTCCCTTATTTTGCTGCTTTCATGTCTCGTAAGTCAACGGATGCTTCTGATGTGTCTGAGGCTAACAGAGATACTCTGTGAAGAGCACAGTGCCTAATAAAGTTGGGGCTCTGGGGAGGACCCCCAGAGTAGCTCCTAAGGGGAGACTGAGCCAGTTCATTGAGCTGGGTCTTATGGACAGGACAGGGGTTTTGGGGGACAGGCATACAGGGTACATGGGGGCACCTGAGATTGCAGAGCGGGAATGGGTGAGCCATGACTATAACAACAGGTACTGGGACCCATCAGCAGGGCAGCGGTGGTTTCCTACCAGCCCAGCGCTGTTCCTGGCTCAGGGGCAGCCTGCAGGACACACGAATGGGCGAGCTGTGGCCATCAGAGCTCAGCACCTCGGGCGGCTGGTGGGGCAG
>PVIR01013306.1:0-42573 GCA_004026965.1 Petromus typicus
AAAAAAAAAAACAAAAACAAAAAACTCACATCACAGCAATCCTCCTGCTTCTGCCTCCCAAGTGCTGGGATTACAGGCGAGAGCCACCACGCCCGGCACTGTGGTATGTGGTACTGGTTGCTGCTGGGCATGAGTCTCCATGCCCAGTATTGTATGTGGTTAACTGGGGATCGAACCCGGGTCCTTGCCGGAACCACTGGGCTAAATCCCCGGCCCAGATGAAACTTAAAAGATGGAAATCATACATGGGCCAGTTTCAAGGCTAAAGTAAAATGAAAGTTTATCATAGAGAGAAACATAGATAACAGATATGGCTACTTCATCGACAGCTGTCCCACAGAGTTGTACAGCCTCGCAGAAGCATTTTACTTTCTTAAAGGAGTACAGTTAGTTGTTCATGGATTTTTAAAAGGGGGTAGGGATTTCTGGATAGGCTTTCCAGTTTGTTGCTGTATCACATTTGCTTATCTTAGGTAGTGTGTGAGTTGCTTATTTGCTTAACCATTTGCATCCCTTTTTAAAGGCTTGTGGCAGCTTACTTCTTTGTTTAACCTCTGGTTTTCATTTTCCCTTTGTCACCCAAAAGTGGAGGGGCTTACTTGTTTCCTATCAGGCAGCTTCTGTAAAGTCCTGTTAGCTGCTGGTCTCACCTTTATGCCTGCTAGACACATTCCTCTTCTACCTGCTTCTGCTCTCTTTCCCAGTCGCGCTTGCTAACTCATCTCATACTTCAGCTCACTCTTTAAATGTTCTTTATCAAGGACACTTTATTTTATTTGATAAGTTAGAACCCGCTGATTTGTTTCTATTGTACTTTATAATTAATTGTTATATTATTCATCAGAGTTATTTGATGTTGTCTTTCTTGCTTGAAAGCGAACTATGATTTATAGCTGTGTTCCTCATCTTTTATTTTTATGGTACTTAGCTCAGTGCCTGATACATAATAGATCTTCAGTGAATATTTATTGAATGAATGAATTTATCCTTCATCACTGGATTCTCTCCTTATCGTACGCTATCTTGATACCATATTTATATACCACTTCTAGGCTGTGTGGTATGTTGTTATGATACTTAGCTCAGTGCCTGATACATAATAGATCTTCAGTGAATATTTATTGAATGAATGAATTTATCCTTTATCACTGGATTCTCTCCTTATCGTATGCTATCTTGATACCATATTTATGTACCACTTCTAGGCTGTGTGGTATGTTGCCTATCTACTTTCTGACACTTAGCTTTCTCTATGTCTCAGCATTTTTATTTTTGCTCTTAATACTGTATTCAAGGGTACCAAGGGCAATCTAATTCTCAAATGTAGTTATTTTTCTCTACCTTATATTTGTGTTATTTGCCCTTTTTTTCTTCTCTCCCTTCAACCCGCATTAAACGCAGTGTTTTGAGCATGTTAGCCAAGTGCTGTAGAACTAAGGTATATCCCTGTTCGCCACAGCCCCTGTTTTGGAATTTCATTTTTGAGATGGTGTCTCACTAAGTTGCCCAGTCTGGACTGGAACTTGTGATATTCGTGCCTCAATCTCATGAGTAAGGAATTACAAGTGTGAGACACTATCTTGGAATGCCTTTTCTATTTTTAAACTTCATTTGAGGGTTCAGTGGCAGAGTACTTGCCTGGTACTCACAGGACCCTTGAGTTCAATCTTCAGTGTCATTCAGTCAATAACAAAACATAAATCACAGAAACATACATACATACATACATATATCATGTTTAGATTAATTAAATAAATTTTCTTCACTTGAGTCCTATGACAGTGGATTTCCTATATTATCTTAGTTCTGGGCTTTAATAATAACTTTATAAGAGCCAGATGCATACTTTAGCTTTAACCCTATCTTCCTTTTGGGCAGAACAAGGAATTGTACCCAGGACCTTTGTAATTCTCATCCCTTTCTTATAATTTTGAGACCAGATTTTACTGTTTGCTAAATTGTCCAGCTTGGGCTTGAACTTATCATCCTCCTGCATTGGGCTCACATAGTACTGGGAGGGTAGACATGAGCCACAGTTCTACTTTTTAATTCTGCATTTCTAGCTGCCTGCTGTGCTTTTAAATCCAGAATACCTGAATGAAATACCTTTTCTATCTTTAGGAAATAGTATTTTTGGTGCTTTGCTTTGTTCCTTTTCTCTTGCTCTTTTTAAAATTGAAGATCCAGTAAAAATTAATTTAAAAAAATAAAATTGAAGTTAATTTACATATAATGAAATATTCAAATCCTAAGGAAATCATTTCATTTTTTTCAAAGACACAGAACCCACACTCCAGTAAGTAACAGAACATTTTCTTTACTTTAGAAAATGTGCTCGTTCCTCATTGCAATAAAACTTCATGTTTTAGAAATTCTAGAATATGTCCCTTTTGTTTTCCAATCTTTTTGTATTTTTAAGCATGATTTGTTTGGAGACAAGGTCTGCTTGTAGTCTAGGACAGCCTTGCACTTGCTAAGAGCCCAGTCCAGTGCTGAACTCTTAGTCCTTCTGCCTTAGCTTTCTGAATGCTAGGATTATAAGAGGGCACAAGCAGGCCCAGCTCAGACTTTTCTGACAGTCACTGATATAGTTGCAATATGGCTATAGTTTGTTCTTTTCATTGCAATGTAGTTCAACTACCATCTATCTGTTTTCCTGTTGGGTATGATTATGATATTTCAGAAACTTCAAATAATACTCTGAAATAATTTTGCTATTTTATATTTTCACCAGCAATATATAGGAATTATATTTATCCCACATCATATCTAATTTTTGGTATTGTCAAGCTTTTCATTCTAATCATCCTAGCATTTTCATTCATTCATGCCTTGTTTTCCATTTTCCTGTGTTTTTGTATGTTTCCATCTTCTCTGATAAGGTATAAGTTGATCTGAGGTAGAATCTGTGTGTTTCTGTGTTTCATTGAGCAGTCATCATAAACATAGCTTCTGCTTGGTGGGTATTTTCTTATGGAACATTTGTAAGTGGGCTTCAAGGTGATTCCAAGAGAAGACAAAGATTAATTCTGTTGGAAGGGAATGTACATTCTCTAATGTGTCTAAATTATTTATATTGTATTACAGGTCAGTTTACATTGAGAGACATGTATGAACAATTCCAAAATATCATGAAAATGGGCCCCTTCAGTCAGATCTTGGTTAGTTTTCCTTAAAACTTACTTTATTATCTATTTATTTGTTTTTTGTTAATTTCTAGGAACAATTAATGCTTTCAGTTATTTGGGTAAAAATAGATCTCTCAAGAATTACTATTAGTAATAATATCAGTATTAATTATGGGCATCTGAACAATTAATCTTCAGCTATTAATGACTTTATGTTTAAATTTGTGTTAGGGAATGATCCCTGGCTTTGGAACAGATTTTATGAGCAAAGGAAATGAACAGGAGTCAATGGCAAGACTAAAGAAATTAATGACCATCATGGATAGTATGAATGACCAAGGTAAGAGGACAGATTTCTTTTCTTTTTTTTTTTTTTTTTAGGTTGTTTTTGAGACAGGGTCTCGCTTTGTGGTTCAGGCTGGCCCTGAGCTCAGCCTCCAACTCACATCACAGCAATCCTCCTGCTTCTGCCTCCCAAGTGGTGGGATTACAGGCATGAGCCACCACGCCCGGCACTGTGGTATGTGGTACTAGTTGCTGCTGGGCTTGAGTCTCTATGCCCAGTATAGTATATGGTTACTGGGGATCGAACCCGGGTCCTTGCGCTTACAAGACAGGCGCCAGAACCACTGAGCTAACTCTCCGGCCCCAGAGGACAGATTTCTTGACTCAGGAGCAATGTTTTAATTCAAGTTGAGATTTCATTGTTTCATTGACCTGAAGGGGGAAGTTTAGACTTAAGAGATAGTAACTCTTAATTCTGTAATTGTAACCCTTTGAACCAGTGCCTATCTAGGAACCATGGTGGCTTTCAAGTATTTGAAGACCTCGTTTATTTATTTATTTTTTAATCCCAGAAAGGACACATACATACAAACAAATAGAAGTGTCACACAAACTTATTTCAGTTTAGTATATGAAGAGAATTTCTATAATTACAGATATCAAAAAACAGTAATGAATGCTTTTTTACATAATGGGTCATCTCTCCTAGAAATATTAGACTGGGATTAACTAATCACTTAGTGAGGAATGTTATAAACTAGAGAGAATGCAGACATAATAGAAATTTTGATAAGAGTCCATCCTGTTTCTGAGTTTTATGTAGTGAAAGCCCAAAGAACTGTATCTCATGTTCTGTATGATCAAAAAATTGGAGGGAATTAACTGTTTGGCATTGTTGTTTTTATTGTGGTTTTGTGACAGAGTCTTGCTGTGTAGCCTAGCCTTGACATCAAGCTTTCAGTCTGAAAGCTTTCCTGAATGTTGGGATTATAGGAAATCACCACTATATTTGACTTTCTTTTTTTGGTGGGTGGGGGTCATTGTATTGGGATTAAATTTAGGGATGTAGCCCTCTGGGCTACATCCTTCGCCCTTTCTTATATTGAGATAGAGTCTCAGGTTGCTATGTTGCTTTGGACTTGTGATCCTTCTGCTTCAGGTTCCAAGTGTGCTAGGATTACAGGCATACTCTCTGTGCCTTTTTTTTTTTTTTTTTTTTTTATGGTACCAGGGATCTAGCTTGGCCCTTGTGCTTCCTTGTGCACAGTACCACTTGAGCTAAATCCCCAGCTCCATGCCTGGCTTTTAACTTGTTTTATATGCTACAGAAATGTTTAAAATACTATTAGTAATTATTTAATGTTACAAAATATAATTTAAACTATAAGATACATGTGCATTTATTGTTTTTTATAGCTTATGAATACTAAAATATTCTTTTGATTATATTCCCTGTTTAACATTTACAAACCCAAGCAAACATGGCCAATGATAACATTTGTTAAATCTATGTGGTGGTTTGACCATTTGTTATATCTTTTTCTATGTATAAGAAATAGCTGTTAAGCTCTGTGAAGTAGTCTGTAGCCCATTTGCATGTATCTGCTTTGATGATGAATAGCAGTTGTGTGTCAGTAAAAGTTACTGACCCTCACCCTCAGAGCTGGACAGTACAGATGGTGCCAAGGTTTTTAGTAAGCAACCGGGAAGAATCCAAAGAGTAGCCCGAGGATCAGGTGTGTCAACGAGAGATGTTCAAGAACTTCTGACACAGTATACCAAGTTTGCACAGATGGTAAAGAAGATGGGAGGCATCAAAGGGCTTTTCAAAGGTAAGAAAAATAAGCTCATCATTAATTAACAAAATGAAAAGACAGAAACTCAGAAACTAAATATTAAGGCATACTAGCAGTACTGCAAAATTTAATGCTGAATTTCATGTTATATTCACTATTATCAGGACTTAAAATGTGATTTGTAATGTAACTGCTCAAATTTAACATAATATTGAAGAAAACAAAGTGGTTATTATGAACATGTAATATATATTGTAGAGAATTTAGAGAATATAAGAAAAATTAAAATATATATTACCTTTACTTCCTGAGAATCCTGTGGATCCTATTACAAGTAACAGTTGATATATTTACACCTTTCTTTGATACATCATGATTACTGTTACATATTGCCAGATTGTCATCAAAATGTAGACTCTAATTGCCACTGCCATTGTCCCTCTTCTGTGCTTGTGTCTTTTGTGTGATGCCTCTTGTTGAACAGTCAGGGTGATTCAGCTCCTTCTGTGACCATTTCAACTTCTGGGCAGGTCCATGAAGCCAGTGATTTTTGTCTGTTTTGATCAGAAACAGCAGATGTTGATTAAATTTTCTCATTTTGTTAATAGTGAAATATTTTTTCAGTATGTGTTTTTTATGATACTAAATAACCTTAACATTTGTGCATTTACTGTTTTGAGTTTCTTTTGTGAATCACTTCTTCAGTGGGTTTTTCCAGTCATTCATTTTTCCTCTTATTGCTATATAAGCCACTCTTTGAAATCCTTGTTTTGTACCTGCAAATATTTTTCTTCATTTTCTTATTTGCTTTTTACTTTTGAATTTTACTTTTGAAAATAGAATTTTCAGTTTTTAGGGTTGTAGGGGTAGATCTGGTAGAGTGCTTGTTTGGGATATGTGAAGACCAGGGTTCCATACCCAGCAATATATCCAAAAAGTTTCCTTTTTTTTTTTTTTGAGACAAGGTCTCGCTTTGTAGTTCAGGATGGCCCTGAGCTCAGTCTTGAACTCACAGCAGTCCTCCTCCCTCTGCCTCCCAAGTGCTGGGATTACAAGCGTGAGCCACCATGCCTGGTACTGTGGTATTTGGATCTGATTGCTGGCGGTCGTGAGTCTCCATGCCCGGCACTATTGTATGTGGTTACTGGGGATCCAACCCGGGCCCTTGCATTTGCAAGGCAGGTGCCAGAACCACCGAGCTAAATCCCCAGCCCAAAGTTTGCTTTTTAAAAAAATTTTTTTTAAGTTTACATTTTTAATGTAGCAAGGCCTATTTATCTTTTCTCTTGGTTATTGTTATACTCTTGGTACCACAAGTGACCTAGTTCTTGTAGTTTTTGTTTTATTTTTGTGGTGCTGGGAGCTAGGCAGGGTACTTGGGCTATCGGAGGTAAGTGCTTTGCTGGGACTGTGTTTCCAGCATAGTTTTATTTTTGGTTTGGCTTTGTTTTTTAAAAAAATTTCAGTTGGAATTTATTTTGCTGTATATTACATAAGGTAAAAAAGGAAATTTACCTTTTTTTTTTTTTTTTTGAGATAGAGTTTCACTTTGTAGTTCAGGCTGGCCCTGAGCTTGCCATGTAGCCCAGGCAAGCCTCGAACTCACAGCAATCCTCCTGCCTCTGCCTCCTGGGTGCTGGGATTACAGGCGTGAGCCACCACACCTGGCACTGTGGTATATGGTCCTGGGGATTGAACTCAGGATCTTGCACTTGCCAGGAAGATGCTGGAACCACTGAGCTAAATCCCTGGCCTGGAAGTTTGCTTTTGTAGAGTTGATCAACTATTCCAGACCTGTTATTTTCTAAATGAGTTTATTATTTTAAAAAATACTGATTATTAGACAAGCTCCAAAGATAAATAGTTTCTAAAAAGAAGCTAGATATCGTAAGTATTTTAAATTCTTTGTTCTTGACCCTTTCCTTATTCTTTTTGTTTGCTGTTGCCTGTTGTTTCTTTTGTGAGGAGAGAAAAGCTAGAAAAATGTTTAAAATTTTATAATTTGCAACATCCCATGCTGTTTCATATAGTGATTAATAAACACTTTATATTAGCTTAATATCTTTCTCAATTGATCCTGACTATTCTTGGTAGTGCTGTTGCAGATCCAACAATATTGATTTCTCTATAGCCAAGATGAAGGGGCGCTGGATGTGACTCACCTTTGTCATGCCAAGTCCTTAATACTTTTTGGAAACTTTTATGTCCTGAAAAACAAATGTAAAACAAGGTCACCAATAGATAGGGAATTCATAAATTTTACTTTATTAATCATGAATTTTTCATAGATTTGTGTGCTTTATGAAATCATATTTTACATTCATAGTTGTAATTCACATAATTTATTCAGATTAGCCTGCTGTGACTTTGAGAATTGGGCAGCTTTGGGTTTTCATTTTTATTTTATGCTTTTGAGAAACACCATAATGTTCCTTTGAAATAAATGACTTTGCTGAAGCAATTTTGCATATCCATTATTGTTGTGATGATGAAATCTTTTGCTTCCTATCTCTTAAGAATACCCCTGTTCTGGGCCGGGGATATAGCTCAGTGGTTCCGGCGCCTGTCTTGCAAGCGCAAGGACCTGGGTTCAATCCCTGGTAACCACATAACAATACTGGGTGTGGAGACTCACCCCAGCGGCAACCAATACCACATACCAGTGCCGGGCGTGGTGGCTCACGCCTGTAATCCCAGCACTCGGGAGGCAGAGACAGGAGGATTGCTGTGACGTGAGTTTGAGGCTGAGCTCAGGGCCAGCCTGAACCACAAAGTGAGACCCTGTCTCAAAAAAACCTTAAAAAAAAAAAAAAAAAAAAAAGAATACCCCTGTTCAGTCTGGGGATGTAGCTCAGTGGTACTGTGCCTGTCTTGTAAGTGCAAGGTCCTGAGTTTGATCCCCAGTGCAAAAAAAAAATACAGCTCTTCTATAAAGGATGCTTTTACCTGTTTTTTAAAGAGAAGTTCCCACTGTATAGAGCAGGCTAGTCATGAACTCACTACATGACGAAGGTGGGCTGGAACTCATGACAGTCTTCCTATGTCAGCCTCCCAGGTACTGAGACTGCAGGCATATACCACTATCCCTGGCTTACTGCTATTTTTTATTGTTGAATTTTGACTAAGTCTATGGGCATGGCTTGATGAATGAAATTATATTGTCATTCTATTACCTAAGCTTTTATTATTTTTAAAACACACATATATACTTCCAATCATTCCTCATGTTGATTTACAATCCATTTTATCTCTCCCAGTTAACCCTTATCTGTAAACTTTTTGTTCAGACTCCCTCATACCATTATTAAGCAGATATTACTGTAGCTTCACGATAACCACTCTATACAGTTTTTATTATAGTGGTTCATTCACAGATGTATCTCAGTATAAGCAGAATATCATAGATTTAGGAAAATCTCTTAACTATTTCTTTATATATTTCATTTGTTCTTCTTCAAAAAAATATATATAATTGGGGGTACTATGTAGGAATAATAATAATTGTTAGGATATTAGAATTATAGGTGAAATATTTGTCTTTATTTTATTCACTTCTCTATGATACTTCAATTATATTGCATATATGTCAAAATTCTTTGTTTTGTTCAGGTGGTGACATGTCAAAGAATGTGAGCCAGTCACAGATGGCAAAATTGAATCAGCAGATGGCCAAAATGATGGATCCCAGAGTTCTCCATCACATGGGTAAATACAGAGTTGTTGCCAGTTGCTAGTATACAATTTAACTGGTAAAGATTGTGGTTTAGTAGTAAGCCTTCTGTCAAGTATTATGAAAATCTGTTCAGAAGATTCATAATTTGAGGGAAATGACCACCTGATCCTAAATTGAATAGTTAATAGCATTAGATGAGCTTAAATTTTATTTACTCCTCTATTGCTACTTGTGTGATTTTGTGTGGGGTGGGCAAGCTATTTATTCATCTGTTAAGGTTTGTTCTAGTGCTCTTTTGCTCTGTTTTGATACTGGATATGTTCAATGACTGAATTGACATAGGGAATTTGAACCTCAATTCCACTTTTATTGGTGTAATTTTGACTTTCTGAACATTACTTTACCCTTTTGTGAAATCACAGATCTCATCAGGAAATCATGACAATGAAATAAGCTAATATATATGAAAGCATACTATGCTGATATATAGTTCATGTTTAGTAAATGGTAACTTTTTATATATATCTTAATTTTGTTTACAGGAAGACTCTTGGTCCTACCAGGAGAAGTTTTTTTTTTTTCTTCTTGGTTATTTTCTCCTTTTTTTGAGACAAGGTCTTGCTATGCAGTTCAGGGTCATCACTGTGTCGCCCAGGCTGGCCTTGCAATCATGGTAGGTCTCCTGCCTTAACCTGCATGCTGGGATTACAGGTATGCACTACCAAGCCTGTCACAGAAAAAGTTTTTTATTGCAATGTATTGACTGACAAGATCTTTTCATGTTTTCTCTAACTCCTGTAAGTAACTTGATGCAATAGATTATTCATTCTTTTTTATACATCAGGATACTGATAATGTAAAGTTTTAGGCTGGGTGTGGTGGCACATGCCTAAAATCTCAGTGCTGAGGAGGCTGAGGCACAAGTTCAAGGCCAGCCTAGGCTCCAAAGTGAGGTCAAGAAGACCAGCCTAAAATACATAGCAGGAGACACTGTCTCAAAGAAACCCCCTACAAATTAAATTTTTACTTGTTGTGTTCTTTAGGGCTAATGGCCAACTTCTAACCAGAATACAATATTTTTTAGAAGTTAAATATATGATAGGCAAAAAGAAAAAATTCTTTTAAGTTCTGCAATAATTACTTGTGTTTTCTTTGCTTTTACTCCAGGTGGTATGGCAGGACTTCAGTCAATGATGAGGCAGTTTCAACAGGGTGCTGCTGGCAATATGAAAGGCATGATGGGATTCAATAACATGTAAAGACAATGCCTTAATATAAACTGACTTGGTTGATTACATTAGTTACTGAAACCTCAGAGAGTTTTCTTTCTTTTTTGCAAATGACAAAAAGAAGTATTTTTCTTGCCTGTCTTGCCCTCTTTTTCCCCTTTTGCCTTTCTTCCTTTTCTTGCTGAAAGGAAGGAAAATACATTTTTTTCCAGAAATCATTCTACTTTTGGTTTAAATTTTCCATTAGTTTTCCCCACTGGAATACTTCTTGAGTTAATTCCTAATGTAAAATTTTAGTACTTAAAGGTATTTTTAATTGTTTCAAAGGCCAAGCATTATATTTGTAAATGGTCCTGGTCAGTAAGTGACATGATGTCTCAATAAAAGTGCTGTAAAATAAACTTCAAAGTGGTTATAAGTTAAGGGATCGTTAACTTTCTTTATATTTAAAATGATCAGTGTATCACACACAAAAAAGGTAAGGGAACCAATAAGTATGTGTCATGCGTTTATGCCTGGAAGCTGGGTCTAGTGGTTGAGCCTGTAATTCTAGCACTGTGGGAGGCTGAGGCAGAAGGATCCTAGGTTCATACCCTACCAGGGCAATTGTGACCTAAGGAGACCTTGTCTTGAAAGAGAGAGTGGGACAGGGTGGTGGAAAGGGGGGAGGGAGAGGGAAAATAAAGGAAGGAAGGAAGGAAGGAAGAAGGGGAGACACAGCTTAGTGCAGAGGCCTTGAATTCAATCCTAAACACTGCAAAAACAGCAAACAAAAAATAAAGCTGGAAATCTTTAATAGAAAATATGGTAGAAGAAATTAGTCAAGAGTATTAGGAATTTTTATTTATCGTAGAATACTTAAGATAATTTTCCTAAAGAAAATTTTAGCTTTGTCATTTAAATTGAAGAATTTGGTTACAGTTTACAATGCACGATGGTTTTGTATACAGCCTGGATTTTTAACCAATTTTGAAACCTTAATGACTTTTTAAAAAGTTATGTTTCTTATATACTAAAAACCTACTTGAAGAAATTGATATACTCTGATAACAGCTAATGTCTGGACTTGCCAGTGTGAAAGGAACGGGAAGTTATCAAGCTGTTACTACTAAATTGGGCATGGTGGCACATGTCTGCATTATCAGAGGCTGAGACCTGAGGATCGCAAGTTTGAGGCCAGCCTGGGCAATAGTTACTTAGCAAGACCCTACTCGTAATAAAATATAAAATAAAATAGAATAAAAGTGCTGGGAGGTAGCTTGTTAAAAGCTGGGTTCAATCCCTCCTGTCACCAAAAAAAACCGAGAGAGAGCCCATGACAAGTTTAATCTGGTTATTGATTGCCTTGGATTACTAAATGGTTCATTTAAATATTTTTTAGAGGAAAAACTAAGTCACCTAAGCTGGCCCCGACTCCCAAGCTGAAGAGACCGTTTTACCTTAGCCCATTAAGTAGCTGCGTTTATAGGTGCACACAACTACATTAATCTAGAATTAGGCCTTTTAAAAATGATAGAATTAATTGAAAAATACTAGAATGATTAGCATGTTGATGACATGAAGATAATTAGTGTTAAATAATTACTGTGTGACCTAGATTGAACTGATTTTTTTAAAAAACTGATTTACAGGAAACAACGACAGAAAAGAAATAACTAGCTTTCTTCTTTTTCTTCTTCTTGCGGGTACTGGGAATTAAACCCAGGGCCTTCACGCTGAGCTACATCCCATCCCTTTTTACATTCTTTTGAGACAGTCTTGTTAAATCAGTAAGATCCACAGGTAGGATTTAAACATGTGATCCATTTTCCTCATACTCTAGACTTCTGTGACTACCAGCATGTGCCACCATGCCCAGTTTGATACTGATTTTCTATGATTCAGGTGACTTACAAAGGTTTATATGCCAAAGTATCTTTTAAAAATAATTACATACAAATGATTTTCTTGTTTACTTGGAAAACATTTTATATTCCACAGATCTTTTAGCCAGCTAAAGACTTAAGTATTCCTATACAATGTTGTATCAGGGTAAAATTATGTATTTTGTGTTTGGCAGAAATCATAGCAAAATCTAGTTATAGAAATTTGACAATAGAGAAAATACTGTCCACCGTCCTAATGAAACTGATGCATACTACCTTTTCTGATGTTGCATTTTTATGTGTGCATTTTTGTGATTTCTGTTCTTGGAGTTCCAGCTTTGAATTTTGAGCAGAAAAGATTTTTATTTTTTTGATACTGAGGATTGAACTCTGAATCTTGCGTTTGCCAGGCAGGTACTATACCACTGAGCTACATGCCTGGCCCTCAGCATAGATTTTAATATTTTCACGTCTAATGCAAATTTGTTTTTAAGAAGCTAAAATAACATTGACAAAGGATACCAAAAGGTTTCTTTCTTTTTCTGTTATTTTGAACAAACTTACTTTATTTTTCATTCTTAAAAAATTGCTTTTTAGCTTTTTATAGCTGATACTGTCCTCATTTAGGCTACTAGCTAGCTCTAATATTGTGCAATATTGAATTCTTTAATTTTGTTATGTAACCTGAATGTATGCAAATATAAATCTAAGTATAGCTCCCTTAAATTTATAGTGTTTATATGATTATAAAACAAAAACAAGGGCTGGGGATTTAGTTCAGTGGTTCCGGGGCCTGCCTTGAAGTGCAAGGGCCCAGATTCGATCTCCGGAAACCACATAAAAACAGTGCTGGGTGTAGAGACTCATACCCACCAGCAATCAGAACTACTGCCACAGTGCTGGTGTGGGGGCTCATGCCTGTAATCCTAGTACTTGGGAGGCAGAGGCAAGAGGATTGCTGTGAGTTTGAAGCTGTGTCTAGGACCAGCCTGAACTACAAAGTGAGACCCTGTCTCAAGAAAAAAAAACAAAAAACAAAATTAGAAGTTCAATAGCAACAAACTACAAAACCAAAAAAGGGCAGATTGATAATTGAAATATGATATGAATGTTTTTCCAAAAGCATATATAAAGGTGCTTATCAGAATTTTATGGAGAAAATTTTTGAAACAAGTATTTTTTATGTATTAAGTCTGTTATATAAACCATTATTTTGTTCAAGTAAATATAGTATATTATAATGTAAGATAAAGTCCTAGGTTCTAGGCCAAGGATTTAGATCAGTGGTTCCAGCGTCTGCCCTGCAAACAAAAAGATCCAAATTCCATCCCTGGTAACCACATTTCACAATGTCAGGCATGGTGACTCACGCCTATAATCCCAGCACTCAGGAGGAATACGAAGGAAGATTGTTGTGAGTTTGAGGCTTGCGTAGGCTACATGGTGAGCTCAGGGCCAGCCTGAGCTACAAAAGAGAGACCCTGTCTCAAAAACAAAACAAAACCCCTCAAGGTTCTGATATACAATAGAACATACTAACCTCGAATAAAATTACAGTGTCACATAAGTAAAAAGAAATAGATCAGTGAATACTGATAGATGGCAGTAAAACCAGAAAATTTACTAGTATCAAAATCTTTATTATGGGGCTTGACAAGCACAAGGTCCCAAGTTCAATCCCTGGTAGCACATATCACAGTGCTGGGCATGGTGGCTCATGCCTGTAATCCCAGCACGTAGGATGCAGAGGCAGGAGGATTGCTGTGAGTTTGAGGCTAGCCTGGGCTACATAGTGAGCATAGGGCCAGCCTGAACTACCAAAGTGAGACCTTGTCTCAAAAAACTAAAAAGAAAAATCTATATTATGTATTTTAATGTAAAATAAAATAATGTTCTTTATTAGTACCTTTTAGCGTATTTGAGATTTTAAAAGTAGACCACAAAATAAAATAAATCCAAATAAATTTTTATAAGTAGCATTAGTGTAGATGAACATTTCATTAAAATACATCAAAGGACTTAAAGTAAAAATGTGAAAGAATTTAACTTCATATTTATGTATATCATAAAAGAAAGTATTTTAGTGTTTGAATGCAGAGAATAGCCAGAAATTTGAGTGAACTCTAACAAAAACCATTATATAGTAAAAATCATGGTTAAATAATAAGTATAGATAGACGTGGTGGCACATGCTTGTGATCCCAGGTCTTAAGAGGGTGAGGCAGGAATTGGAGGCCACCCTTGGCTACATAATGAATTTAAGGACAATGTGGGACACATAGACCCTGTCTCTAAAAATAAAACAAAAAACCCCCTCTATGTGGATATAACTATTGATCTTTCTCAAAATCTAGAAATATTAAGGATATTTGGATATTAATATTAATATCCAAACCAGAAAATCGTTGTCACAGTTCATATCAGGATGATTCTTTTTATCAGTGCTATTCATTGGATTAGAAACTAAATCATCTTTAAAATTTTGTTCCAATCCATTTACCACATTCTGAAAATTGAGGTATTCCATTGCACTTGAATTTAGTGCTTTCTTTGCTTTTGAGCTGTGAGTTATAGGTGTGATGAACTTACTTCTCAAATGCTGGGGGGTTAAACTTTACCTCTAGATGAGTTGTGTAGTCTAGCATGTTAATGTAGTAAAGTGATTGTGATTGATGCGATGTGAAATTTTACTGAGTTTTTCCCCATAGTATTCCACTGGGGGAGAGGTAATTTGTGCTTCATGTTGAGTAACTGCTTAAGACCATAGGCCCAAAGCCATTGTATTGCCCTTTTGTCTATAATACGGGCATATTGAATACAGAGTAAATTTTGTATATAGTACTTTTAAAGTGAAAATGCACCCTGAAAACTGGTTGTTATGGTCAGTTTATGAATGTGGGGTTTACTTCCATATGTTATTTTGCATTTGGCTTGCATATGACTTTTTGCAGTTCTTCCATTACTGTTTGTCTCTTCATCTGAAGAGCATGTATGTTTGTTAGCATGACTAGGCTTCAGGGTTCTTTCAGTAGTCAGAAACAGTGGATTTTGGTATTGGTTATGTCATAAGTGGAAAAACAGCCAAGAAACTGCACAATAGTGCCTGCTTGTATGGATAATTCACACAGCCTGGCAAGAAACTCCTTTTCCTGGGTCTTGGGACTCCTCTTATGTTGCTGTGCAGTTTTTCCTGTTTTGAGGAAGTACATGAGCCTGATAGCCTATATGTGTGCTATTTTTAAGGTATCTTAAAGTTTTATGCCCTCTTCCCAGAGAGAGGTCCCATGTTACGTTAAGAGCATATAAAGACTGCATATTTCCACATTTTAGGAGTTATGTTTGCTTGCTTTATATGATCTTTTATAAATGGAAAGCCAAACTTTTTCCTTACTGACTCAAAAGAGGTAATCCATTTTATTTCTTATGTTCATGGGCCTTTATTTTCTCATCTTGGGAAATCACTTAAAGGATAATTATCTCAGTTTGTGTGGGACTGATACAAAATATAGCTTACGTTTTTATTCCGTTTTATAAAGAATTTTTGCTTTCTTCTTCCTGTGTTAAACAATGAGCCAGGACTGGTGATGCACACCTGTAATCTCAGCGATCAGAGGGTTGAAGCAGAAGAGTCACAAGTTTGAGGCCTGCTTGAGCTCTGTAGTGAGTTCAACACCACCCTGGAGTACACAGTGAGACCCTGTCTCAAAAAAAAGAAGAAAAAATGAAACAGCATATGATCCTCCTCTGACAGGCAAAGCATTCGTGATGGAGGTCTTTCAAGATCAATAATATAATCTTTAGAGAATTATATCTGTTTCGTTTGTTTTATGAGACAGGGTTTTGCTGTGTAGTCCAATCTGACCTTGAACTTGCTATATAACCTAGCCTAACCCCAAACTCACCATCCTCCTGCCTTAGCCTCGTGAGTGCTGGGATTATAGGTGTACACCAATAAGCCCAGCTGCTGCTGCTGCTGCTTTTTCTTTTTAAAGAAAGGACTTTGCTGTGTTCTAAGCTGGCCTTTAAATTCCTGGACTCTGTAGTAATTCTCTTCCTCAGATGAGAACCTGGGACTGTATAGGTGCCCCATTACTGCAGATACTACTTAGGTTTGAATCTGGACTCTACTGCTTGCCTATTGTGTCCTTGTAGAAGTTACTCTCTCTCAACCTTTGTTTCCTCATCTCTAAGCTGATAGTGCCTCAGAGTTGCTGTTAGGGCGAAGTGGTAATACAGGAAAGTCCTGACTTCAGTTCCTGGATGATGAGTTCCATATGTGAAGCCTCTGTAGTTACTTAGTAATTTATTTTTCTTTATGCTTAAATTGACAAAAAGACCTTTTTCATTTTTATCATTTTTTCTTGTCCTTTTTTTTTTTCTTTTTGAGGTAGAATCTTGCTGTGCTGCTCAGGCTGGCCTCAGCTTCCTGAGTAGAAGAGAATACAGGCTTAGGCCACTTTACCCAGCTCATTGCATCATTTTTGATGAAAATATATCTTTATAAAGAGGATTAAAAACATTATCAAAACTCAGAAATTGTGTTAGATGTTTGCAGGACTGTGAAGGATTCTTACCTTCCTAATGTGCATAACATGTACCTATGAACTTGAAATTTGTGCAAAATATGGAAAAAAAGAAGACATTGTTATTCCATTATAAGAACCAGAAAAGACATGAATATAATCAAAGACCCAATACAGAAGAAGCTGCAAAAGAAATGAAGTAATGATGACTTAGATTTTGATACTGATGTAGATGACACAGAAAACTAGATTAATGTAATGTTTAATTACATTATTAAATGTAATTAAAATTTATTGTAGGAATGTAAAATTTTGATCACCTTTTACTTCTGATGATATAAAAACAAAATGCTGTGAAGTGTCACTTGGGAAATCAGAAAACGCTGTAGAAAATAGGTACAAATCACATATGAACAATATAAATCAGGCACGATATTTACATAATTGTAGAACTTTGATTCAGAGTTGCCTTAAGACAAAATTTTAAGTTACATATAATACTAGAATACTTGTCAAAAAGCAGATGAAATTGAGGTGTCCTACTGCAGTTCTTGGGAATTACTTAGAGTGTATTATCAATATCAAACTTAGATTCAGAATTGGTGCTTTTATAAGAACTATCTATTGCAGACTTGGTGACACATACCTGAACTACACAGCAAGACCCTGTCTCAAAAGTAAATAAATAAAAACAAGCTATCTAATGTAAAATTGAGACATAATAATTAATCTTAAAAATATTAGTCCATGGAAAGTACCTATAGATGATTGATCCCCAGGGAAAAGCTAAAGCTCCCTTAGTTACGTTTGCTTGTTACAAAGCAAAAAGTTCATTCTTTAAAAATTTATCAAGTATAGAAATATTTGTTGTTTTTCCTCTTGTGAAATATACATCCAAAAATGCATAGTATTTATAGTTTAAGTAGTAATATGTGCAGCTCCATAAGTAATTATAAAGGAAGTCCATACATTTACACATGATTGAAGAAACTGCCAGTACCAGAAGCTCCCACGAGGCTCGCTGCTTCACCACTGGTTCATAATTCTTCTCAACTCTGCCCTGTGCCACATTTTGATGATTATTTTCTTTATCATTTAGTTTTCTTGCATTATTGCTCCAAAACAGTATACATTAGCTTTGGCTGATTTGTAACTTTCCTATCCTTTTATCTTGACATTTCAAATCAAAGTAGTAAAATGAACCTTTTCATGTTGTGTACCTAAATTCCCAATTGTTCACATTTTATCATGTTTTTTTATAGCACTATAGATGGTTGTTTTATATGCCAAACTGTTTAAAGCATTGATTTTGAAATTTATATGAACAGACTTATACTGTGTATGTTTTATCTCCATTTTTATAAAGTTTGGGAGATCCACTTTGTTACAAAAATAAGAGGATATAGGTAACTATTTGAGGTGTGGGGTAGCTATGATAGTTAAGAAATACTGACAAAAATATAAATGCCCCAAATAAAACCAACAGAACTTTATGCTTTTATGTTGATTTAAGTTGTTGATTTATAATAAACTACTCTTCAATTGCATTTTTGTGTTAAAATTACTGATTTTAGGATCATGTCCAGTTTATTTTAGAATGTAACTAAGAAATGTACAGTATGTGTAAACTGTGAAAATATATTCTGCTTCAGCAGTGAAAATTAAAGTTGAATGTCTAATTGCCAATTTGGAAGATAAAATGCATAAGACTATAAACATCATATATTTTTAATAATAAAGATTGGGTTTTTTGTTGTTGTTGTTGTTTCCCAGGCACAGTGGCTTATACCTTTAATCCCAGTACGGTACTTGGAAGGCTGAGGCAGGAGAATCATCTCAGGTTGGAAGCCATCCTAGGCTACAGAGTGATTTAAAGAACAGCTTGAACTACAGTAGGAGCCTTTGTCTAAAACCAAAAAACAAAACAAGCAAAAAAATTATACTTGAGTGTTTTGTGTTTATGCTTTTACCAAGACTGACCCTAAGGCCTCACTCATGCTAGACACGTACTCTATCACTGAACTGCACATCTTAACTTTATTATTGCAACAAGGCCTCACTAATTTGTCCTACTGGCATTGAACTTGGCATCCTCCTGTCTCAGCCTTTGGAGTAGCTGGAATTACAGTGCTACCACACTTGGTACAAGGTTTTCATTGTTGGGTTGGTTGGTTGGTTGGTTTGAGGCAAGGTAGCACAATGCAGTTAAGAGAGGTCTTGCCTCTATAGCCCAAGCTGGCCTCAGACTTGAAGCGATCCTGCTACCTCCAGCTCTCTCCTGCTGTGATTACAGATGAGGCTGGAACAAGAGTATTTTGGCTGGACTGGTGTCCATGTTAGCAACTGGAAGTATACACATCACATGTTCAGCATCCGCATCTCATCACTACCTTTTGACTCACTATATAGCCATCCTTGTTTTAAAACGCGCAGAAACTATGCTCCGGAGAAGTGACTGCCCAAGTGCAGTGCCGATGAGGGCTGTGCCCAAATCCTCAGACCGAGGTTTAGGGGCCAGTACTGATAGAGAGGGGGAAATAACTCCCAACCTGTTAGATGTCAGATATGTCCAGTTCGTGTTTCCCAAAGTGGAGAATGAACTTTTTGTTGATACTGGGGCTCTAACTCAGGACCTTGTGCTTGCTAGGCAAGTGAGGCACCACTGAGCTATATCCCTGGCCCATGAGGAAAGAATTCTAAGGAACAACAGAGGTTAAGAGTAGGAAATATTTATTGAGAGAGAGCTCTTGAGAGACAGGAGGAGAACAGAAAGTGGATTGCCAAGGACCCCACTTCACAGAAGTTTTATGGAGCAAAATCATGAGGTGGGTACAAAATCATGTGGTGGATACAGCTTGGGTCAATACTATGATCAACCGATAAGTCAAGTCTTGGTTACCCACTGGGGTGATTGATGTCTATCTAAACTTCAGTGTGATGCTTATTTCTCAGAGAGAGATGGATGGAGGTCTGGTCATTCTCTTACCTTGAGGCCTGGGCTTCAATGGAATCACCTCCAGCCACAGTTATGTAACGTGTTCCCATCCTGTGCCTGACTCCCTCCAGTCAGTGCCTAGCCCTGTCTGACTGCCTAGAATACTTCTAATTTAGCGGTCTATAATAACACGGAGGGGCAAGTTACAGGAGGTGCTGGTGGAACTGGGAGTTCCGTGGCAGGCTTGGCCAGAAGCAGAGCGACGTAAGACCTCCTTGCTTGCCCCGCGGGGACCCGCAGCTGTGGCTCCCAGCCTGTGCTATATGTGCCCCCAGGTATCCGGACTTCTACCCAGCCAGGCAAGGGCGGCTGGCCCCTGGCCCCGCCCCGAAGCCCCGCCCCCACACGGCCCCGCCCCACGGGCCGGGTGACGGGATGGGGCGGGGCGGCGCCACCCGTGAGTCCGTCTTCCCGTGCGGCCGCTCGGTCAGCCACTGGGCGGGGAGGCGGAGGATGGAATTGGGTGTATCGGCCATTTCCCTGTCTCAGCAGCAGCCTGGTGGCCGGAACGAGGATGGAGCGGGAGCCGGCAGGCTGTGCGGAAGGAGCAGACGCCAAGTTGGCGGCTGGCGCTGCGGCGGCCGCGGCGTTCGGGGACTCAGTGCCGCAGGTAGGTGTCGGGCGGGGTCGGTGCGTCTCACGCGGTCCCCGAGCAGGCCCGGGTTCGCGGCCTCTGGCCCGGCTGGGCGCCTCCATGCAGCCCTGCGCTCCAGCGTCGCAGACAGGAGAGGGGAGCGCCCCGGAGAGGCCGTCTCCAAAGAGGCTAAAGCCAGGTGGCCGCGCTTCCACCTCTGCTCAGCGTCTCAGGCGCAGGCGCCGGCGTGGGCATCTCTGCCCTGTGGTGGTAAATAGGAAATACATATTAAGTCTTTACCGGTGTTGATTCATAACTGTGTGAGCCGGGTGCTATTCCCATTTCAGCAGTGAGGCAACCAAGGCACAGGACTGCGCAGTCGAGCACACATACACCAGCCACGTAGTAAACTAGAAAAGTTTTGTGTAGCTACCTTAATAAAGCAAACGCAGCAGGGTGTGGCACTGCGTGCCTCCTGTCCCAGCCTCCTAGAGGCAAGAGGCTGAGGCAGGGGGAATCGAGGATCTCAAGTTACAAGGCCCAGCCCAGGCAATTCAATGAGACTGTCTAGAGTAAAAAAAAAAAACAAAAAACCGAGGAGGGCAGTGGTGTCTGGAGATGCAGCCCGTGTGTAGGTTCTAGTACCACCAAAAAAAAAAAGATTAATATACTAATTTTAGTATTATCCTATTTAATCATTTTATAAAAACATTACAGTATATAATTGATTACAGTAATTACATTTAATAATACTTAATTTTACATTTAATTTTTAGTACTAAGTTTAAAATCCTGAGTGGTGCCTTTTACACTTGAGGATATTTCAGTGCCGGGTGTGGTGGTATACAGTGCGACTCCATCCTCAGGAAGCTGAGGCAGGAAGATAGCGAGTTTGAGGCCAGCCTTGGCTATATTATGAGTTGAAGGACATCCTGAACTATATCAAAACCTTGTCTCAAAACAACAAAATGCACAACTCAGTTCTGACTGGCACATTGCAATTGTGCCTTAGCCTGGCATGGCAATGGTTGCTATATCAGGGCGGGTTTAGAGATTTCGGTAAGGCTTTTAGTTTGGGGAGATTTTTTGAGATTTGTTTTGTAGTCTAAATTAGTAGTTAACCCTGGTTTTTCACCAAGTGAAACCAATGAAGAATTTGCTTTAATTGGAATTGGCTCAGGACTACATTTTGGCTTTTAAAAATTCAGAGTTGCTAAATCTTCTTTTCTTTGAGAAAAAAGCTTTTTCAGTAGTTTCATTTTTTGAGACTAAATACAGTACCTGTATGTTACTGAGATATTATCCCCCAGCTCCAAGTTCCTAAAGAGTAATGCTGAGGGCCAGGGATTTAGCTCACTGGTTTCCATGCCTGCCTTGCAAGTGCAAGTGCCCCGGTTCATCCCTGGTAACCACATACAACAAAGCCAGGTGTGGAGACTCACGCCCACCAACAATCAGTACCACATACCATAGTGCCGAGCATGGTGGCTCACAACTGTAATCCCAGCATTTGGGAGGCAGAGGCGGGAGGATTGCTGTGATGTGAGTTTGAGGCTGAGCTCAGGGCCAGCCTGAACTACAAAGCAAGACCCTGTCTCAAAAAAAAAAAAAAAAAATGCTGAAAATGCTGAATGCCACTATAGTGCTTACAAATGTAAAATATAGAATTTACATTAATGAAACTTTCCCACACACTGAAATTCTATGAAATTTCTTGTTCTTTCCTCCTATGTAAGAAGGAGGAAAGTAATGTATAAAGAATTCAGGAGACAGTGCTTGCTAATTACTCTTTTCCTTTGTTGGACTGAGGACTCAGCCTTAAGCAAGCTAGGCAGGTGCCCTACCCTGGAGCTCCACACCCAGCCATGATTTGCTTTTCCTTTCACACTTGGAATGCCCCACCCCCCATGGAACTCAGGACCTCACAGTTGCTAAGCAGGCTTGGCACCATTGAGCTATATCCCCGGCCCTAGACAGGTACACTTGAGCCATACCTTTCAGTTTGCAGTGCTTGTGTGCTTTTTCATTTGATTTTTCCTTTTGTCACTAGAATAGTTTTCATCAGGACTGCAGCTTTGACTCTCTAATAGCAAAGTAAACACACCTGTACTGATCTACCATGCTACATGTCGTAATAAAAGGTCCTTTGTTTTCATTTTAGTACTTAATGTTGTTTTCATATTCTTGGATTAAAAAATAATATACTACTTTTAATGTACCAGGCCTTCACATGGAGCTATACTCCCAGCCTTCCAAAGTGTTGGGATTAGGGCATGTCCTGTTTGCTTTCTTACTCTCATTCCTGAAGCAAGAACATTTGTAGGAGGAACTCTAGGGTTACGTTGGAGTTCTGAGCAGAAAAAGGCCAGATAATGAGGCTCAGATGTGGGTGGAGGGAAAGGCTGTCATCCTAGACTCCTGCCCAAGTTCATCAGAAGGACACACCCCATGTGGGTCAGGATTTCAAGTGGGCAGTTGAGTCTGTGCTTAGAATCAGGTCTCTAATCAGGCCATCCAGTGCCTGCTGTGATATGCTGTCCGGCAGCCTGTCTGAATAGACTTTTACCAGAATCTCAGCCTCCCTATTATCAAAGGAGTTAAAATTTCAGGACTACTTAATTTAGCACCTTTGTTGGCACAAGTGGTGTTACTGTACCTGTGTGCTAGGAAGTGACGGTTAAGGATATAGCAGTGCTCACCCTGCAGGTTGTCAACAACCTAGTTGGGGAGGTTGATACAAATCCAAGTGTAAGATGTATCTCAAAGACATCTAGGGCGCCACTGGGGTGTTTAAAAAGAAAACTGCCATTACAAGCAGGTCTGGAGAAGCAGATTTATAGTCCAGGTTAATAATAAAATGTAGTTAATTGCTATTACGTTTCACAATTCCTGGTGTTATGAAACTGTTTTCAGATCTTTGAGATTTGTTAAAATGGAATTTAAAAGTCAAAAATAAAGAATGTTCACTCTATACGTGTTTACTGTTTGCAAAAGTGAAGCATTGGGAAAATTCAGAGAATAATTTTTATTTATAAATGTTGAGAAGTTTGAAGGAAATTATTTTCTAGTTCATTTTACATGGCAGTGCCTGCCTTTACTGCCCCCTACCCACTAAATTCAAGTTGAATCACATGTCATATGCCATAGATTGTCTTTCACAGACTTTTCACTTGCCAGTCTGGTTTCTCAAAGCAGGAGTTGACAGATCATAGGTCAGGAGCCAGAACCATCCCATCATCTGATTTAGTAAAGTTTTATTGGAACAGCTGCCACATTTATTCATTGTGTAGTGTTCTTGTAAGTGATTCTGTGTCCATGGATGCTTTCATACAGTTCCATCGTGACTGATCTACTCTGCAAAGCCTAAATTATTTACTGTCTGGTTTTTATGGAAAGTTTGCTGATTTCTGTTTAAAATGATAAACCTAAAATTAGATTAATTTATCAAAAGCTAATACATTGATTTATTTAGGGTGTTTTTTTTTTTTTAAAGACAGGGTCTTACTAGGTAGTTCAGGCTAGTCTTGAACTAACTGTGTGACCCATGGCGGCCCAACCTCAAATCTTCCTGAAAGAAAAATCTCTCAAATAAAAGTCTTTCTTTTTTTCTTTTTTTGGTACTGGGAATCAAACTTGAGACCTTGTGCTTGTGAGGAAAGTGCCAGAGCCACTCAGCTAAATCCCTGGCCCTTGAATAAAAATTTTCATATGAAATATGGTGACTAGAGTAAATCAAATACTGTCAAACAGGAGATTGGGTAGGAGTGGGTGTGGGTGTGGGGGGGGTTGGGGGATGGGTAGTGTGGAAAGAGGGCTGCGTGAGCCACATGCTTTCCATTTTGATCATAGACACAGTAAATTGTGTCAGTAAATTGGTTTTCACTTGTTCAAGCCTGGGATTTGCTGAAACCCTATGAACAGACAAGAGACATTGGTGAAAATTTTTTCAGGTTAACCCATAAATAGTTTTATGTTACCAAAATTTTCCGGGTCTGTAGGTTGTTACACAGCAGTTATAGCTGCCAGTGTTGTCTAGGTATATCTCTAAAAAATACATATGTTCTTCGGCTCGGTTATCCGAGATTGAGGAAGTAAAGAACAGATAAGAGCCCTGTTTTCCAAAGATCAATAGAGAACAATGTATAAAAATAAAGTTCATTAGACTTTCATGACTGAGTACTTCTAGTCTATTATAAGTAAGTCCATCTCTGCAACGTCAGTTCAGAGAACTTTTGTAGTGGATGAGCACATATATAATATATAATCTTTTAAATGAGATTTGTCTTTCTTGTTTTTTATTTTAAACCATCTCATATAATCATAGGTTTGCATTATGTTGCCTTATAATTCTAACAATCCTTATAGAAGACAAACATTTTGAACTCTGGGTTATTGTATAGAATCCCACCAACATAAATTTTAGTTATAGTAATGATATAGTCTAGTCCTGTATCATTTTACTTTGTTTTTAAATTGTAGCAGTAGTACATGAACACATTCTCATCATGAACCAGTAATAACACCAAAAAACAAAATACAAAAAGGAGACAAGGCCTTCTTACCACTCGTCTGCGGAGTTTCTATCTGTGGAGGTAGTCAGTGTTGCCAGATTTTCCTTCACTATTATGTGAACTGTGCCTTTTTGAAATCTAGTTAGATGCGAAAGACTTTCTTACATGCATAAGAAAGTCTTTCGCATGTAAACTTGAAATATTAGTACGAGCTCTTCAACATCTTTCACAGAGTACATTTGCTTTCAGTTTGGAACACGGCTGTAAATATAAGATAAAATTTCCTTAGGAGTGAAATTTGGGTGTTATTAGAATTCCATGGACTACTGTTCAAGTAATTTTAAAATTTGTAAATCTTTTTACAATCAAAAACTTTATATAATGTTGACTAATATATCTGGAAATTCATGGATAGAACATTTGTGGATATGGTTTAATAAAAACTGTTTAAGGATGAGGTGGTGGTGCATGCTTATAATCCCAGCACTATGGGAGGCAGAGGCAAGAGGGATTGCTGTAGATTCCAAGCCAGCCTGGTCTACATAGTGAGTCCAAGGCTAGCCTAAACTACAAAGCAAGATCTTGTCTCAAAAAAATATTGAGGACTAGAATATACTTCTTTAGTTCCTAAAATAATCAAACGTGTGTTGTTTGTGATGAAAGAAAATTTCATTTGACATTCTATTAATTTATTATTGATACAGATGAGTAATGAAAGAGGCTTTGAAAATGTAGAATTGGGAGTCATAGGAAAAAAGAAGAAAGTCCCAAGGAGAGTCATCCATTTTGTTAGTGGTGAAACAATGGAAGAGTACAGCACAGATGAAGATGAAGTTGAGGCCCTAGAAAAGAAAGATGTTTTGCCTACTATAGATCCGGTAAGTTTGATACTGATGATCATTTCCTCAGATGATTTTGTTTTGATTCATTTCTTGTGCCTTAGACATTGAAAGGAAGAAGCTTCTTAAAAGATCAATTATATTCTGATTATAAAGTTATATATTATTATTTTGGTAGAAAATAATATTTTTATACAGTATAAGTGGAAATATTTCCAACATTCCAGTCAACTAGAACAGTTGTTTTTGAGTTACCAGAGTTGATAGATTTTATATAAGATTTGTCTTTTCTGTTTTTTTTTTTTTTTTATGTTGCCCAGTGTATTGGTTACTTTCTGACACTGGGGTAAGAACTTCTACAATTTAAAGGAGAAACTCTTGGCTTTAGATGGTTCAGTTCATGGTTGTCTGGTTGTGATCCTGCAACCACATGGTGAAAGGACATGGCAGAGAAGAGCTGCTAAACTATGGCAGCCAAGAAGCAGAAAGCAAAGTTAGGAGCCAGGTATAAGAAAAAACCCTTCCAGATCCTGCCCCCAATAGCTCACTTCCTCCAACCAACACCCATTTCCTCATAGAACATACAGCTACAAACTTAATGGATTAATCCACTGGTGAGTATAGTGACCTCTATAGTCTGGTCATCTTTAAAATGCTCCACCCCGGGCACATGAGACTTTTGGGAATATTGTCAGTATGAAATATAACATTCTGCCCCTGGTCCTCACAAGGCTCATGTCCATCTCATAATGTGAAAATGCATTTAGTCTGTCTCTAAGTAGTAACATTTCTGAAAAGTTCAAGTCCAAAGTATTTTTCAGAAGTCAAGGTAAACTCTGAGCTGTAAGCCCCTATAAAAAAATCAGAAGGAAAGTTAAACATTTCTAACCTACAATGCTGTGGGGGAAATATTTCCATTTAAAAAGAAAGGACTAGGGGTATAAAAAGGAATTAGACCAAAGCAACTCCAAAAACCTACTGGGCAGGTTGTAGTTAAGCTGTGAGCTCCAACAGGTTTGGGCAGGCCTGCCTCTATGGCCTTGTTAGTTGAAGACCAAATGGTCTGTCTCTTACTCCCTGTAGCTTTCCTTTATCTTTCTGGCCTCTCCAGCTTCTTGGCCTTTCCATTGTATCTTTGGATTTACTTTCACAGCGTTAAGCATTACTCTCAGACACCTTGGGGGCCGGGGATTTAGCTCAATGGTTCCGGCGCCTGTCTTGCAAGCGCAAGGACCCAGGTTCGATCCCTGGTAACCACATACCTATACTGGGCGTGGAGACTCACGCCCAGCAGCAACCAGTACCACATACCACAGTGCCAGGCATGGTCACTCACGCCTGTAATCCCAGCACTCGGGAGGCAGAGGCAGGAGGATTGCTGTGATGTGAGTTGGAGGCTGAGCTCAGGGCCAGCCTGAACGACAAAGCGAGACCCTGTCTCAAAAAAAAAAAAAGACACCTTGCCTGACTCCTAGGTCTTTCTCTTGAATTTGAGGTGGAAACCTCTGTGACCCACAGCTCTTGTATTTTGTATGCCTGAAAAACCAGCTTTGCATGGATGATGCCACGGTGGAGCAATAGCTGCCAGCTGGAGCAATAGCTGACCTCTTTGGACCATGGTTGCAGTGGCTTCTGAGTGACTGGACGGCTGAGTGAGAGATAATACTTTACTTGGCAGCTCTGAGCAGGATATCCTAGAGCTATTTTCTTAGTCTTTTAAAAGAGTTGGCCCTTCTATACCCTTGAGTTCCAGAAAGTTGAGGTCTGATAAATTCCTGAGATGACCTCAAGGCATCTTGTTTATTGTTTTAGTGTAGAGTACTTGGCTGCTGCTGCTTCTTTTTTTTGTTTGTTTTTTTTTTAAGACAGCGCTTAGGTCTGATCTTGAACTCACTGTAGTTCAGGCTTCCTGCTTCAGCCTCCCAAGTACTGGCATATGCCACACTGACACCTATCAGTACTTGGTTTCTTAGTCACTTACCAGTCTAATTATTTAAATATATAATTACTCAAGATTGTAAGTTTTTGGATTAATTTTTTTTTTTTTAGGTTTTTGGAGACAGGGTCTCGCTTTGTGGTTCAGGCTGGCCCTGAGCTCAGCCTCAAACTCACATCACAATCCTCCTGCTTCTGCCTCCCGAGTGCTGGGACTACAGGCGTGAGCCACCACGCCCGGCACTGTGGTATGTGGTACTGGTTGCTGCTGGGTGTGGGTCTCCACACCCAGTATTGTTATGTGGTTACCGGGGAATCGAACCCTGGTCCTTGCGCTTGCGAGACAGGCGCCGGAACCACTGAGCTAACTCCCCGGCCCTGGATTAATTTTTATTATTTATTTGTTTAAAGTTTTTTTGAGACAGGGTCTTGCTTTGTAGTTCAGATTGGCCCTGAACTCATTGTGTAGTCCAGGGTAGCCTCAAACTCACAACAATCCTCCTGCCTCTCTCTCCCAGAGTGCTGGGATTACAGGTGTGAGCCACCATGCCCAGCATTGTGGTATGTGGTACTGGGGATCAAACTCAGGACCTTGTGTTTGCCAGGCAGGCGCCACAACCACTAAGCTAAATCTCCAGCCCTTGGATTAATTTTTATAAGAATATAACAGGAAATATGAAAATGACAATTTTATCAAATTTATTTAATACAAGAATCAACTACTTGAAATGACACCTGCCCAAGTGAGGCTCAGTGTAAACTTTTAGGGCTAGAGATTTAGCTCAGTGGCGCTATGCCTACCTTGCAAGCTCAAGGTCCAAGTTTGATCCCTGGTACCAAAACAAAAACAAAGCATGAGGTTAAACTAAGTGACTAAAAACACCTCTAATTTTTTTAGCAGTATACTTCCCTTGACCCCAGCTTTACATGGGATTTCTTTCTGGCCTGTCTGCTGCCTTTCAGTTTAGCTTAGTGCCTTTCAGTGTAGCATTACATAAAATTAAGATATGGGTAAAATGTAAACAGGTTACCAGAACGTAACATGTATGAGCATAGCCCAATTAATACAGTCTTGTTCCTATCCGAAAGCTCCCAAGCCTGGCCTTTACTGTCTATATTTTTACTAGCTTTTTGGTTTTCTGAGTTCCAACCAGAATCTCTGACTAATCCCTGTTTACAGCATTTTAAGGCTTTTGTAGCCAACATCTCTGAGCCTTTCCAGATTCTTCCCTAAACCACTTTCAAAGGCTTTTGAACCACATGCTCAGATATAGTCAAAGCAACTGCTTCATTTTTGATGACAGTTTTGTAAGTTAGTCACTTTTTGTTTTTGGGACAAAATACCTGAAACTTGCAATTTAAGGGGGGAGAGCTTTATTTTGGCTCATAGTTTTAGAAGATTCAATTAGAGCCTTCGTGGCTTTAAGGCTGAAACCACATACTAGGCATGGCAGAGGAAAGCTGCTCAACAGTGACAGCCAGGAAGCAGCAAGTGAAAGGAAGCAAGCACCTGGACAAGAACAGGGACTCACCCCTCCAACCAGGTCTCACCTCCCAGCAGCACGTTCAGCTATATATTAGTCAATGGATTAATCCACTGATGAGTATAGTACTCCCTGTACCCCATGATTCATCACCTTCCAAAAGCCCTACCTCTGTTAGGAGACTTTGGGAGGGACATTTTAGAGTTAAACCATAATATCCAGCCTGGCCTTAGACTTACAGTTTTCCTGCCTCAGTATCTCAAGTAGCTGGGATTACCAGTATGTACTTTCACACTTACCTTCCCAGTGATTTATCTTATTAAACTGAGTGCTTAAATCTCAATCCCTTTGAGTTAAGATGCTTTCCTAATAGTTTCCACCCAGAATTTAGGAATTGTCAGGGGGGTTTTTTTTGTTTTGTTTTTTAATAGTGTCATGTCATGGTTTGGTTAGAAGATAGGAGAGTGTGATTTTTAGCTTCATGTACTTTAATATTTAATAGTTAAAGTTAAGAGTTTCTAAATATATAAGATGTGGTTATAAATTTCAAAGACCTTTCTTATGATAGTGAGGTTCACAACCAGTTGGTTGCGCACTGCACCATTAAGCTACATTCCTAGCCTATTTGAAAAATTAATTTTTGTGGTTCTGGAAATTGAACCCAAGACTTTGACGCTTGGCTTTTTAAATTTTTAAATTTTGAGATCAGGACTTGAGCTTGTGATCCTTGTGTTTCAGCTTCCCTAGGTGGTAGGATTATAGGTGTGTGCCACTTCCTGGCTAATAAGACATTTAAAATAGGAGTTCTGCTACATCGTGGGAGGCTGAGAGAGAAAATTTGAGCCCTCCCTGGGCAACTTTAGTGACTTGGTGAGACTTTTTCTCAAAAATAAATAAATAAATAAATAAAGGGTTGGGAATGTAGCTCAGTGAGAAGGTCCTGGGTTCAGTTCCAAGTACTGCAAAAGAGCAGAATGAAACATTAAATAAATAACGAATTATAAAAAAGAAATATTGCCTTTGCAAGTAGTCATTGAAAATTCAGTTGATTTCATATTTACAGTAGATATTTCTATCGTCCACTATTTTAGGTGCTGGAATTATAGGGGGAAACAATGGAGTTTTGTTTTTGATAAGAGAAAAACAGGCAATAAGTAAATTTCTAGGCTCTATAGTGCTATGAATAAAGTAATACATAGTAAGAAGATAATTATTGAATTATGTTTGATTTTTTAAAATGTTTTAAACTTATTTTTCATCAGATTTGGCTCTTAAGTTTTGGCTATTAAAAAACCACTTCTAGCCAGGATTGGTGGCACACACCTATAATCTCATCACTCAGGAGATTGAGGCAGGAGGATCCCAACAAGTTCATGATCATCCTGGTTTATACAGAGAGTTCAAAGTCAGCGTGAATATATAGTAAGACTGTCAAACACAAGCAAAAAAAAAAGGTCACGTTTAGGCGGGGTATTGTGGTTCATGGATATAATTTCAGAACCAGGCAGGGTGAGCAGGAGGATTGCTGTAAGTTAAGGACAGCCTGGGCTACTAGAAGGTCAAGGCCAGACTCAGCTACGTGAGACCGCGTCTTAGAAATTGAAAACAAACACTAGGTTTTCTTTTTCTTTTTTTTTTTTTTCCTTTGGTACTGGGGATTGAACTCAGGACCTCACTCTTGCCCGGTAGGGTCTGTGCTGCTGAGCTAAACCCTAGCCCAAACACTGCTTTTTCTACTACAGAAAACATTGAAAGGATTGTACAGTATTCTCTAAAAGTAGTTACAAATGCATGAAGAAAATTGTAGAGGTGTTTCTTGTGGAAGAATTGTATGAATGTTTTTTCTTTTTACTTTGAAAGAATTAGTTCCTATTTGTCTGTTAGATATTTTGTGTTTGTCTTGTTTTTAGTCATTTTCTCAGAAATTGTCCTGTATTTCCACAGAAACTGGGTGAAGGGGTTGTTGTAGAGTGCATATCTTTACTACTTTCTTAAAGATTTGTTTATTTATTGGTACCCAGGGTTCAACCCAGGGTCTTGTACATGCTAAGTGAGTACTGTACCACTGAGCCTTTTTCAAAATTTTATTTTGAGACAGTGTCTTAGTTGTCAGGCTGGCCATCTTCCTGCCTCAGCCTCAGTCATGTACCACCATGCCCTTCTCCAAAATATTAGTCTTTTTTTTTTTTTTAAGCTTTTGGGTTTTAGCATATTTATAGATATGTACAACCATTGCCAGTCTAGTTTAGTACATTAGTATTGCCTCACAAAGGATTTCACATAAACTTTAGCTATTATCACCTATCCTTTATGCCTCCCTATAAGTCTCTGGCAATCACTTATCTTTTTATTAATTTGTGTTTTATGAACATATTATATGAATGGACTCAGTTGATAATGTGGTCTTTTGTGACTACCTTCTTTCACTTAGCATAATGATTTCTAGGTTCTTTGATTTTATACTATATGTCAGTACTTCATTTCTTTTAATGATCAAATAATACTCTGTTCATTGTATGAGTATACTACATTTCATTTATACATTTGCCAGTTCCTGGAAATTTGGGTTGTTCCCACTTTTTGGCTGATGTAATGCTTTTATAAACATTTAGTACAGGTTTTTATGTAGATACATGTTTTCATTACTTTTCCTTTCACTTTCTCTCTCTTTCTCTCTCTCTCTCTGTCTCCCTCTCCCTCACCCTGTCTCCCAGTCTCCCTGTCTCCTTCTCCCTCACCCTCTTCCTCCTTTTTTTTCTTTTGAACAGGATCTCACTGTGTAGTTCAGGGTAGCCTTGAACTCATTATGTAGCCTAGCCTCGCCTGAACTCTCGGTAATTCTCCTGTCTCAGACTCCCAAGTGCCGGGATGACAGATGTGTGCCACTACACCTAGCTGTTTTCATTTCTTTTGGGTTAATAGCTAGGAATGGAATTACTGGTTCACATGATAACTGTTTAAATATGCCAGATTGTTTTCCAAAATGGCTGTACCATTTTACATTCTGGCCCACAGTGCTCATATTTCTTTATTTCTTCGCTTAAGAATTACTGTCTTTTATTCTGGCCATCTTATTAGATATGAAGTAGTATTTCAGTTAATTTCTCTGGAGGTCAGCAATATTAGTTAATATTATTCATGCGCTTTTTTTTTCTGCCGGTATCAGGAATTGAACTCAAGACCTTGTACTTGCCAGGGAGACATGGTGCCCCGAAGCTAAATCTTCAGTCCTTCGTGTATGCATTGTATGTTTTCCTTAGAGAACTGTTTATTCAGATCTTTTAAATAGATTATTTGTACTTTTGCTATTGAATTGTAATTGTTCTATATGCATTCTGGCCACAAGTGCCTTATCAGATAGATGATTTGCAGATGTTCTCTCTCATTTTGTTGTTCTTACCTTCTAGATTTTTGGAATATAGAAGTGCTAATTTTAAGAAAGCCCAGCTTATCTATTTTTTCTTTTGTTGGTTGTGTTTTTGGTATTGTATTTAAAGATTCTCTGCCAAATATCAGCTGATAATTTCATGTCTTTGATTGATTTTGAGTTAACATTTTTTTTTTTTATGGTGTGAGGTAATGAACCAGCTTCATTCTTTTGCATACAATTTTTCCAATTAAACTAGCACTTTATGAAAAGTGAAACCACGTTATGAAAAGACTATTTTTCTCATTGAATAGTCTAAGCTCCTTTGTTGGAAATCATTTGACCATAAAACATGATTTTATTTCAGAACCCTTAATTCTCCATCGTTCAGTGTCTGTCTAGTCTAGTGCTAGTAGTTTATTGTCTTGATGATTCCTTTTCTGGTCAGATTTGAAATCACAAAGTATAAGTTATGCTGACTTCTTCTTTTTCAAAATAGCTTTGGCTTTTCTAGGGTCCTGAAAGTGCCAAGTGAATTTTATAATCAGCTTATCAAATTTTGAAAAGCCATGTGGGGATTGTGTTGAATCTTTTGATGCTAGTCTTGACTCAATTATTTAGATATTGTCTTTAAAAAAAAATACTGAGTTTTGAATGCGCGGTTTTGCACCTGCAAGGTAACTGCTATGCCTCTACTCAGTGTTCTTCCCAGTCTGAATTTTGTACTTCTGTGTTAATATTTATTTAATTCCTTTTTATACTATTGTAGTTGATTTTGTTTTCTTCATATTATCAGATTTTTCATGGCCAGTATGTAGATGCACAATTCCCTTTCATATAGTAATATTTTATTCTGCAATCTTGCTGAATTTGTTTGGAGAGGTTTTTAATGATATTAAATCATGCCCCATGTATACAAAGATAGTTTTAATCTCCTTTTTTTGATCTGGATATAATTTTGTTCCATTTTCTTTTTAGGTTTTTTGAGACAGGGTCTTGCTTTGTGGTTCAGGCTGGCCCTGAGCTCAGCCTCAAACTCACATCACAGCAATCCTCCTGCCTCTGCCTCCCGAGTGCTGGTATTACAGGCGTGAGCCACCACACCCGGCATGTGGTATGTGGTACTGGTTGCTGCTGGGCGTGAGTCTCCACGCCCAGTATTGTATGTGGTGGCCGGGGATTGAACCTGGGTCCTTGTGCTTGCAAGACAGGCGCCAGAACCGCTGAGCTAACTCCCCAGCCCCTTGTTCCATTTTCTTATCCAGATGTCCTGGTTAGATGCTCTAGTATAATGCTGAACAGAGGTTCAGGAGTAGACAAGCTAGTCTTGCCCTTGGATGCCTAGGAATGAATAAGTGTTTAGTCTTTTATCCTTATGTTAGCTTTCTAACATTGTGACTAAAACCCTGAGATAAACAACTTAAAAGAAGGAAAAGTTTATTTTGACACATGGTTTGAGAGGTTTCAAACCATGACCCTCTTGCCTTTATGCTTCTAGAGAGGCAGAACATCATGGTGGAGACTGCTCCCCTTATAGCAGCTGGAATCAGAAAGGGAGAGGAAAGGCCCGGGTTTCTGACATCCCTGGCAGGAGCTTGGCCCCAGTGACCTGACTTCCTCCTACACGTCTCCACTTCTTACAGCTTCCCCCCCCTCCTAATAGTGCCACATACTGGCTGCCAAGCATTCACACCATGGCCTTTGAGGGACGTTTAAGATCCAGACCATAAGAACACTTAGTGCATTGTTAGCTGTGGGTATTCTGTAGACGCCCTTTATCAGGCTAAAGAGGCTCCCTTCTGTTTCTAGGTTTTTGAGTGTGTGATTTGTTTCATTTTGATGGTACCAAGGACTGAACCCAGGCCTTCATGTATGCTACTGAAGCAGTCCGTCATGGAGCCTGTGTTAGTTACTTTTCTTGTTGCTGAGACAAAATACCCAAGACCTAAAGTTAAAGGAGAAAAGGTTTATATGCTCATAGTTTATAGTGGTTTCAGCCCATAATCAGCTGGCTCCAAGGCAGGGTGGCTTGGTGGGAGGCATCACAGAGGAGAACCAGTTCATGGCAAGCAGAAGACAGCAAAAGCAAGCAAGGGATGACTACAGCTCTTTCTGTCCCTTGTATCTTATATAGCCTACCCACCGTAAGGTAACACTTTAAATCTAATTACCCATGACCATAGCATGGCACCATGAATCAGTCCCAGTGTTATACACTCGTAAGTCCAGCCACCTCTGAAAAAGCCCCACATATGACTGCATGAGGCTTTGAGGGGACATCTAGACACAAGCCATAACATTGTGTCCCTTGCCCCCCAAAGACCCACGCACATCCTTGTATGCAAAAGGCATTTAGCTCATCTCTAAAAGTTGCCAAAATCCTAACATTTTCAGCACTGGTAAAAAGTTCAACTCCAAAGCCTCCTTTGAGATTTAAGGCAAACTCCTAGCTGTGAGTCCCTGTACAAATGAAAAGAAAAACACTTTCAACAGGCAAAGGCACAAGATAAACATTACCATTCCAAAAGGTATATATATAGAGAGAAGGTACAAAAGAAGGAAACCAAAGAAAGTCTAAAATGCAGTCAAGCAAACATTAAATCCTGTAGTTCTATCTGTAATATCTGAAACTATCTGTGGCAAATATGAACTCCAAAGGGCTTGGGTGGCTGTGCCTGTATAGCACTTCTGGTGGTGGCAGCTCCCGTGGATTCTCTCCTGAGCTCCCTCCTTGTTGTTTTCCTCAGAACATCCACATTCCTGTCTTCTCCAAACTTTTAGGATCTGCAGTACATCTTCAATTTCACAATCACAGCTTCATGCACTTCTCTCTTAGGGTCACACAGCCTGGCCTCGCAGGCCTTCTTCTGAAACTTTCCTGACCCCATAACTCTTGCATTCTCCATGCACCTAAAACCAGTGCCACATGGATGATGCCAAGTTCTGCCACCAGCTGGAGTAGTAACCAGGCTTCCTTCTCTCACATGTAGGGGTTGAGTACCTAGATGGCTGAGGGCCCTGACCCCAATCCCAAGGAACAAATTCTCTGGGCCACTGCCATCCTGAGACATGATGCTCTGGGGCTCTTTTCTCAAAGTAAAGTCTTTCGCTTTTGCAACTCTGAAGCTGCAAAGGACTGAGTCCTACTGGTTCTTGTGATGTCCCTGGGCCATCTTTTCTGTCTCTTGAAATACTTGACTTTTTCTTGCTAATCTTTCCAGCAACCAGTTTTTCCTCTGTTCCATCTTTGTAGGTTGCAACTTTACTGGAGCTTCCTTTTGAGCCATACTCAGAATGTTTTAAATCATTCCGCTGGGCTCCTTGCTCTTGATTCTCAACATAGATCTCCAAACAATAGCCATTCCCCAGGCTCAACATCAGATTACTTTGAAATTTCTTCTGCAAGATTCGTTAATCTCCATCTCAGGCCATCTTTGGACATGAGCAAAATGCAGACAAACTTTGTCAAGGTGTAGTGCACATCATCTGGAGTCCAATAGCCAATGCAGTCTTTCCTAGCAGAAACCTCCCAAGCCTGGTCTTTACCAGCATCATTTGTGTCAGCACTCTTCTCTCGTGAATCTGACCAGAAACTCCCATCCAGTACAGCCTCAGGCTTCACAGGCCTCTTTTTTCAGCTGGCATTTGTTTCTCTCTCTCTCTCTCTCTCTCTTTCTTTCTTTCTTCCTTCCTTTCTTTCCTTTCTTTATTCCTCTGTCTCTCTCTCTCCAGTTTTTTTTTTGAGACAGGGTCTCACTTTATAGTTCAGGCTGGTCCTGAACTCAGCCTCAAACTCAGCAGTCGTCCTGCCTCTGCCTCCCTAGTGCTGGAATTATAGGCAAGGGCTACCACACCCAGCACTGTGGTATGTGATACTGATTGCTGGTGGGCATGAGTCTCCGTGCCCATTATTGTTGTATGTGGTTACCAGGGATCCAGTCCAGGTCCTTCCACTTGTAAGACAGGCTGCAGAACCACAGAGCCAAATAAATCCTTGGCCCTCAGCCAGCATTTCTGAACCTTTCCAAACTCTCCCCACATTCCAGTTCCGAAGGCTCCTCAGCCACATGATCAGGTACATTTACAGTGTTGAGCTCACTTCTCTGGTACCAAATTCTATCTTAGTCACTTTTCTTGTTGCTGAGAGAAAACACCCAAGACCCACCTATAGGTTTATTTAGCTCACAGTTTGAAGAGGTTTCATTTCATAGTTGGCTGGCTCTAAGGCAGGGTGGCATGGGAGAGAGTCCTCACAGAGTGGGAAGGAGCAGCAGAAGACAAGCAAAAACTGATATGCAACAAGCCAACCTCTGTCCCCCTAATATATTATCCAGGCTTAGGGTGGGTAGTATGTATCCCCTCGATCCTACTCAGAACTATGAGATTCCTATGAGTGGACTGATTTACTAATCACACACCTTTAATTCCAGCCACCTCTGAAAAAGTCCCACCTATGACCACTGAACATTTGAGGGGATATCTAAACACAAACCATAACAGAGCCACAGCCCATTCTCTCCTGTCCATTTTTTTTTTTTTTTAAACAAGGTCTTGCTTTGTAGTTCAGGCTGGCCCTGAGCTCACTGTGTAGCCCAGGCGAGCTTGGAACTTACAGCAATTCTCCTGCCTCTGCCTCTGAGGTGCTAGGATATAGGTGTGAGCCACCATGCCTGGGACTGTGGCGTGTGGTACTGATTACTGATGGGCGTAAGTCTCCATGCCTGGCATTCCTGTATATGGTTACTGGGGATTGAACTCCAGACCTTGCTCTTGCAAGGCAGGTGCCAGAACCATTGAGCTAAATCCCTGGCCCTTCCTGGTCCATTTTTGAATCTTATGATTCAGTTGAGTGCCTTATACATTTTGGATATTATCCCTTATATTTGGCTAATTAACATTTTCTCCCAGTACATGGGTTTTCTCTTCACTCAGTGATTTTCTTTGCTTTGAGGATGATGCCTAGTTTCATATAATTCCATTTTTCTAGTTTTTATTTTTGTTGTCTGCACTTTTGAGGTCAAATCCAAAAAGTCATTCCCTGGGCCAGTGTAATTTTTTTTCTTTACCAGAGTTATTTTACATGGTTTATTTTTAAGCATTTTTTTCCCCACAATCTCTATACATGCCAGAAGTAAAATTTTTATCGTGAATATAGAAAATCTGCCATATTAAGGTATGTTCACAAATGGTTAGCATCTGAATCTTGGACCATTTTGGTGTAGCAGATAATCATGAGACTACTTCTAATTGCTGTAAGCCTTTCTTGTGTTTGTGGAGGAGGCATGATGTAAACCCTCTGTTGGCTTCTCCAGATCCACTCCGTATTCCTTTGCCAGGTTATATGGTGACATGCACAACATGCATGAACTGCGTCAGGAGCGTCCTTTGTCCACTGGTTGTGCTTGCTCTTTTCTGTGTTCTGTGGTGCTGCCAGAAAAAGACAGACTACGTAACTCACAAGGAACATAAACTTATTGGCTTACAGTTGTGCAGGGCAGGGAGATTGAGGGAGAGAAAGACCTAATTTGCCTTTTCACAGCGACCCAGGCCCACCATTAATTCATTCCTGAGTGCAGACTCTGCCTGCTTGTGCAGAGTCTGCCTGAGTGCAGACTCTCCTCATGCTCAGCTCCCAGTACTTGTACTGAGTTTGCGAGACATGCTTTTGTGGATCCCAGTCAAACCATAGCAGAAATAGAGTTCTCAGTAATTTTAGCCATATACTTACACAGTAGACTTGTAAAACAGACACAATTTTTTTTGAAAGCCCTGATATTTTAAGAATAATATTTCTGCCATAGGATACTGATAGAGAATAAGAAATGAAGACCTATATTGTTTTTAATAACGCTATTTTAATTCGCTTTGGTTTCACCTTAGATGAACCTTAAGAATAAATATTTCCTTTTTTATTTCTTCATCCATAGATTTAGTTTTGATTTAAAATTCCTCAGAAGAGGGAGGTGGAAGAAGAGGTTTAAAAAATTGATATATGGGCAGGGGATTTAGTTCAGTGGTTCTGGCGCCTGTCTTGCAAGCTCAAGGACCCAGGTTCACTGGGCGTGGAGACTCATGCCCAGCAGCAATCAGTATCACATACCACAGTGCCAGGCTGGGCGTGGTAGCTCACGCCTGTAATCCCAGCACTCGGGAGGCAGAGGCAGGAGGATTGCTGTGATGTGAGTTTGAGGCTGAGCTCAGGGCCAGCCTGAACTACAAAGTGAGACCTTGTCTCAAAAAACAAAACAAAATAAAACAAAACAAAAAAATTGATATGTGTAATATACATATATGTACCAATGCCCACAATGAGAGTAATTATTATGTACTGCAAAGATGTAGTAATATAAATTTTTAAAATTCCTCAAAGGGTATATATGTGGTATGATAGAAAAATACAGTATTTAATTTAAAAAATTTTATTGCCATGAATCGCCATCGAACTACTCCCTCTTGCTTCACACTTTTTTTTTCTGCTTTCTGAAGCAATTTGCAAAGCCTCCATTATAGCTTGTGTCTAGATATTCCCTCAGATTCTCATAAAGTCGTAAGTCTGGCTTTTTCAGAGTTGGCTGGGTCTAGAGTGTGTGATACTGGGACTGATTCACGGTGCAATGTGAGGATCAAGGAGGGCACTAGGATTAGGAGTGAGTGCTGTTGCCCTAAGGGTGTGTAGGCTGTATGAGATACAAGGGATAGAAAGAGCTGTGGCCAGCCTTTGCTTGTTTTTGCTGTCTTCTGCTTGCTGTGAACAGGTTCTCCTTTATGACACCTTTCTGCCTGTGCCACTCTGCCTTACAGCCAGCCAACCATGGGTGGGAACCTCTGTGAAGCAAAAGCCAATTAAATTTTTTCTCATTTTAACTGTGCTTTGTCTCAGCAGTAAGAAGACTAACTGAGATGTTCCCATTCATGAGTATTTTTAGTGGCACTGTCATGGCTACCTCCAAGACCTGAAATGATTCAAAATGTTTGGGGTTTTTTTTTTTTTTTTTTTTTAGGTTTTTGAGACAGGGTCTCGCTTTGTGGTTCAGGCTGGCCCTGAGCTCAGCCTCAAATTCACATCACAGCCTCAAACTCACATCACAGCAATCCTGCCTCTGCCTCCAGAGTGCTGGGATTATAGGTGTGAGCCACCACGCTCAGCACTGTGGTATGTGGTACTGGTTGCTGCTGGGCATGAGTCTCCACGCCCAGTATGGTATGTGGTTACCCGGGATCGAACCTGGGTCCTGTGCTTGCAAGACAGGCACCAGAACCACTGAGCTAACTCCCTGGCCCTCAAAATGTTTGCTGTTTATGAGCCACATGTGGAGGTGGATCCCTGTAATCCTATTGTTACTTGAATGCCTAGGTCATGTCCTATGGTGATAAATGACACTGCAGGATGGAAAAAGAAGGGTGCAAGCAAATTTAAGACAAGTCAAAAATATAAAGGCAAAGAGGTAAAGCTCTTGTTAGCAAGGAGGGAGTTCTTAGTAGGATACCCACAAAGGCTCTTTGTCTAGGGCCTTTAAAGGATTAACTTCCGGGGAGTTAGCTCAGTGGTTCCGGCGCCTGTCTTGCAAGCTCAAGGGCCCGGGTTCGATTCCCCGGTAACCACATAACAATACTGGGTGTGGAGACCCACACCCAGCAGCAACCAGTACCACATACCACAGTGCCGGGCGTGGTGGCTCACGCCTGTAATCCCAGCACTCGTGAGGCAGAGGCAGGAGGATTGTGATGTGAGTTTGAGGCTGAGCTCAGGGCCAGCCTGAACCACAAAAGCGAGACTCTGTCTCAAAAAATCTTAAAAAAAAAAAAAGGATTAAGAAGGGAGCTTGGGCCATTGTATAAGCAGTATAATATTTAATGTATAGGAGACTACATACTTCTAAGGGTCCAGTCTATGTAGTGTTCACACAGTGTCCATGCAGGGCCCATGTGCCTCCTGAGGCAGGGGCATATCCGATTGTACCCTGTTACGGTCCCAGACAGCCAGAGGACACCTGGCAGATGTTTTTATAAGAAGGTAGAGACTCAGCAACACAAGAAAGACACCTTTTTGGCTTCTTGATTCCATCTGGGGGCCATTGTTCTTACTGCTTAATAGAATCCTAGTTCCTGTCTAATTCCTGTTATACCAGCTCTCCAGAGGCTGAGGCAGGAGGATTGCCATGAGTTTGAGGCAAGCCAGGGCAGCATAGCAAGACCCTGCCTCGGTGCCCTCACTCCATTGGTTTACCCTTCATGGTCATTTTCACTTTGGAGAACAGCTAGAAGTCACAGCATCAGAACAAGTGACAAGTAGATGAGGATAGACAATAATGTCTTTATGGCCCTATCCTTTCCATTGGGTGGCACTTAGCAGCAGTGTTCATCATAGTTTTGATCACAAAGTAAAGACACTCATGAAAGAAGACATACATGCGTGATAGTTTAATTTAGCAACTTGCACAGCAAGAGATTAACAGTAACTTATAAGAATATGAAACAACTATAACAATATTATAACAAATTTTATGTTAGTATGGTCTCTGAAATACAATATTTTCCATTTAATATTTTCAATTGACTTCTAGTAGCCAAAACCATGAAAAACAAAACTATAGTAGTGAGAAGTACTGTAGTCTGAATTTAAAGTTATTGACCCACATTTTGAAATATGCAAAGAACAGTCTATGGTGGGCCTGCAAGAGAATAGGCATTGTCATACATTGCTGCTGAATCTTCACTGGTTAACTTTCTAGGGTGAAGTTTTGCAATATGAAGGACTTTGTAAATGATCACATTTTTGGTCCAGTTAATTCTTCCTCTAGAAATTGAAGCATATAATGAAATACGCTCACTATTATAGTAAATGGGGGACAAACAGAAAAGAGAAAATATAGTGCAATAATGTTATAAAGTACATATTTATTCAAACTGGGCTCAGTGATGCACACCTTTAATCTCAGCTACATGAGAGGCTAAGGCAGCAAGGTCACAAGTTCAAGTCCAGCCTGGGCAACTTAGCAGTTTACTGAACAAAAGCTCAGTTAAGAAAAAAAAAAAGAGTGGAGATAACAGTTCAGTGGGAAGTCCTTGAATTCAGTCCCCAGTACTAGGAAATAAAAGGTGTACATACACATATACACATACTCTCTCATAGAGAGTGAAAAGACACTGAAATGTTAACAATAATTATCTGACTGGTGGAAACATGGGTGGCTCAATTTTTTAAATATATTGCTTCATTTTAAGTGTTTTACAGTAAACATCACTCTTGTCTGAAAATAGGTTAAAAACAAAAATAAAAATAGCAGGTCTTGATAAGGAAGGAAAAGATGGATACTTACATTTTTAGAGAACAAAATTAATCAATTTTACTTACAGCACCATAAACTGAAAGCCTCATAGACCCCAAGACCTTGTTCCAGTCTTAGTATTGCTAGGATGGGGATGGTGCTGCTTCTAGAAGTGGTGGCAGGTGACAGTGTATATTTGTGGGCCAGCTGCCCACCCCCCAGCCCTGGGAATAGAACCCAGGGCCTGCACACTGAGCTACATCCCCAGCCCTTTCAAAAAAGCTTTGACAGAAGTTCTCACTAAATGCCAGGTTTCCCAGGCTGGACTCAAACTTGGTGTCCTCTTGGCTCAGCCTCTCAGAATACTGGGATTAGATATGGATCTCTACGCCTAGGTAAACTGCCATTCTCATTCTGTAAGGTCAGTTTCCCAACAAATTCATTCTGTATAATTGTGTGGGCTAATGGTAGAAGTAATTCCAGAATCTCTGTCCAGTTCCTCAAGTCTGGAGCAGGTTTGATAGTGGAGGGGTGGGCGACAGTCTTCACTTGGAAATTGGTAGTTGTTATTGCTAAAAGCAACCCCAGAATTATTCCACAGAGAAATATGTACACTTCCTCCAAAGCATGCCTGCTCCTTTTGCCCCTACCATTTATTACGTGATAGAAATTGGTTTCATTCCTTATACTTCTGCCACTTTCCCATTTGCTGTAAACCACCACTAAAGCAAGAGCATTTTACACACCTTTAATGTAGCCCTTATCCTATTTAAGAGACCCAGGTTGCTCTGAATGTAGAAGATACAGCAGATTTCAATCTAGAAGGTCACTAATATGCAGTATTTTCTTGGTGGAATCTCTTTGTTAGCTCTGTGTTTTTCAGGTATACCATCCCAGAATGTGGTATACCTACTTTTCATGGCAATGTTGTGTCTATTTAGGCTTATCAGATATCTAGCATTTGCGTTTTTAATGTCCTTATATGTTTGCTTAAAAAATTATGGACAAGTCTCTTTCCTCCCTGGAAGCAATATTAAAGCAATTGTTAATTATTTGATTGGGCCGGGGATTTAGCTCAATGGTTCTGCTGCCTGTCTTGC
>PVIR01013307.1:0-20448 GCA_004026965.1 Petromus typicus
GTTGGTTCTCAGACTTTTGCATTCAGAATGGAAGCATTGGAGATCTCGTGTCTCTAGATCGTGAGCATGCCACCTGCAGGTCTCGGAATTTCTCAGCCAGCAGTCACATTACCTAATTCCTATCTGCCTGTCTGTGTTATTCTTTGTATCCACTTGTCCTTCCAGATCCTCGTGTGCTCATAGGTGGGGCTTTTTCAGAGCAGTCTAGATCTGGATTGTGCAATACTAAAATTAATTCATGGTGCAATGTTAGGGTCAAAGGCACTAGGATGAAGGGTGTCAGTGCTACCTTCCCTGAACAGCCTAGATAAGATATAAGAGATACAATGAGCTTCAATTGGCCTTTGCTCGCTTGATTTGCTATCCTCTGCTTGCCATGAACAATTCTTCCTCTTTAATATCTATGGGCTCCACTACTCTGTCTTAGGGAGAGTCTGAAATGGACTGAAATTTCATACACAGTAAACTAAATAAACCATTTCTCCTTTAACTTTGGGTGTTAGATGTTTTGTCCTAAAAAAGACAAAGGTAATTAAAATAGTCTATGTATGTATGTATGCATGATCTTTCTGTCTATCTATCTATCTATCTATCATCTATCTATCTATCTATCTATCTATCTATCTTTCTGTCTATCTATGGTATTGGTTCTTTTTCTCAGGAGAACCTAGTGGTTTGTAAAAGGTAAAAAGAACTTAACTGTTTCTTGGAAATATTAAAATAAGAAATCTAATTGTTTGAAGGTCAGGGAGGTTTCTTGAGGAAGTAATGACTTTTTAATTTTCTTTGGTACCCAGGCTGGCCTTGAACCCATGATTCTCTAATCTCAGTCTCTTGTGTAGGTGGGATTCCAAGCTTCTCTTGCCTCATGAGATGAGAAAATCATGCTTAAAATGAGGGCTACATGGTGGGCGGGAATTAGAACAGAAAAGAGGAAAATGAAAAACATTTGTCAAAGCTCTGGGAGATGGGTGTTGGGAGAGATTTAAACATTTTAAATCCGTGATCCACTAATTTACATGCATATCTTGGAATAGGGTTGAACATTAATATTCATAATTAGGTGCTGGGAGTAATTAGGACTCTGATGACTTATATGTATGTGTTTAATCTGTTTGGCTCATAGTTAGCACTCAGAAGATACTACTGCTTATAAGATCTGCTCTATTTTTTAGATCTTATTTTTGATGTTGAAAATAAACTTAAATGTGAAAAAGGGCTCTGTAGAGATGTGGGGTCTATAACTTACTAACCAGTTCATGCTACCATAAAAAAACACATATGTGTATATATGTACATAATACACACACACACACATATATATATATATACTCATGTGGTATTTATATATACATAATATATACATAATGCACATATATACATGTGGCATTTATATATACATAATACATACATAATAGATATATGCACACACATATATATATATATACATATGTATATACACACATACATAAAGTGTATGTACTTAAAAATATGTATCATTTCTGGTTAATGCTGAGAAGCTGTAAGATTACTACCAATTGATATATGTGGACAACTAGTAAAATTATATTTTAAAGTAAAAATAAGGCAGTTACTGAGAATTGAGATGATTTGTTTATTTACTCAATGATTTTTCAAGTTGCTTCCCCCAGTCTTCTGACATCTCTAGTTCTGAGAGGAGGCATTACGATACATACATGTGAGTACATGCTGAATCAATAACAATTAAGTAATTATTTGTGTCATTGTGGGGCTGGTATCAGAAGAATGGCATTCTCAGGAAGCAGGGATACTTGTCTAAAAATTCTCCAAGCTGAATTTAAAGGGTGTCGATGTAAGAAAATGTACTTGGTGAAACAGAAGTGGTTGTTTACTATTGTACTACTTAGCTCATTATACACCAAGAAGATTTCTTCCCCAGAAGATTTTATCTGACCAGAAAAATAAGGTTTCTTCTGTTAGAAGAAGTAAAACTCTAATTTTAAAATGTCAAACAGAAATGGTTCTGTAGTTGCTTTGGTTTTTCTGTGGTTGATGTGAGCCCGTTCCTCCAGAGAGGAGGTCAGGCTGTGAAACCTGAATTCTGCCAACGAGCTTTCTCTGCACTGCCCAAGTTTCAGCACAGTCACCTGCAGAGAGAGGCTGGAAACTCTAAATAATGCACCGGAATATCTGTGGGGAGCCACACACCGAATGAAAGTCAAGTGAGTTTCATTTCTCAGAACCGGTTTCCCCTAAACATTCACACATCAAATTCTGTAATCAAAGATGACTGCCTGAAGATTTGCACAGTGATTGAACGCAATGCAGCACCCAGGGTCAGATGCTTCCTCTGTGGAGAGCAAAGTTTCCAGAGCAGAGACCTGAGAGGTCTCTGTGTGCAGCATTCAAGATCTGTGAGACTGTCATAAGGCATGGGTCTCAATGTCTGTTTGTATGATTCCTCTCCAGGGAAAAATACACACAATTTTTTTCTTTGTGAGGGTTGAATTGGAAATCTGGTAAAGGCAGAAAGTAGTGGCTGTGTGTCTTTTGTATTTACCAGGATGATGGATGAAGCCTCACCTACAAATATCATTCCACTGGGGATCAGGTTTCAGCATATAAATTTGGGAGGACATAATCATGCAGTCCATAGTAATACTTAATAAATATTTCCCTAGGCTGTCTCAAATCTGTATCAGGGCATTCATAAGTAGCTATGGTAGACAGTGTAGCACAAAGAGAGAGGCTAATATCAAAGAAAGGGAAATTCATATGTCAAATTTTAGCGTGTATTCAGAAAGTGGTGACGTTAATGTCAGCAGAAGAAGTTCTCTGTGCAAAGACTAATTAAATAAAAAGTTCCCAATTAATGAAGTCGAGGGGTAGTCTTGATTTAGTTTATGCACTCAGATTTGTTTGACTGTTTGCTTTCCTTTTGGTTGATTCAAATCTTTATTGGTACATTATATATAAATGTCATGATTGCATTCAACATTGAAAATTTGTATCTGTTTATGGCACAATTTAATTCTCATTTTTCCTATTCCCTTACTCACTTTATATAGAAGATATTGCAAAATAGAAAATATTTAAAAGGAAATGGGATGTAGTGGTAAGTAATGAGGGGAAAAATAATGTGATGGTAATAAGAGAAAGGAAGCAAAGCTTATGTATATAGGGTGCAGAAAGTTGTTTGCTTTCTTTTTGATTCCCAGTGTTGTAGATTTTACCTTGGGTTTTCCATAGTCACTTGCACTCCATGCTGTCTAGTTATTCCTTTCCTTTATTTAAAAATAAATTAGTAATAATTCAGTGTTCAGATAACATCCAAAGAGAATAATAATAAATTTCGTTTTTAGCTTATTTACCCCCTTTATATTATTTTGTTGTAGTTCACAAATAAATTAATAAGCATGTCAAGAATCTGAAAATAAATAAATGTTCATTTCAAGCATTAGAATCAATGTATTATTCCTGAGGATAAATGAAAATAATGAATTAGATTCATCCAAATAAAAAAAAAAGTTGAAGTGTACCAGAATTTCTTTAAAACCCGGTGTCAAGTAATAGGAGAGTGGTTTAAATACCAAAATAAATTTGCATATTAAGTAGAAAAAAGCAGATATCCCTCTATATCCACCACAGTTGGCCAGAGAACTAGTTAATTGCATGCGTTTTATGAGCTGAACGTCAAAGAATCTATTTGACTAAAAGATTTATGACAGACTTTATTTTTCCATTGAATCGATTGTTTGGCTATATTAGTCAAGTGAAACTATTAACTGTTGAATCTCTAAATCAACTCAGGAATTACTAAATTTTCAATCAAATTTCCCTGAGAGACCATTAATTTTAATGGCTGCATATATTTGAGAAAAATAATTAAGAGGATCAATAGGAAGATCTTTTTCCATAAAAGGCATAGAAGGTGTATATCTAAAATGATTTCAAGCATTCCAGTAACTGGAGGAAATTATTGAAGGAGTTTTGTACCGAGCACATAATTTCTTGAATGTCACTGTCACAGATCCTTTTCTCTGTCTCAGAATCTCAGTTTGTCTCTCTCTCAAACATATGTTACACTGTTAATTTTTGTGTAATGTAGAGCACACACAACTTTACAGGAAACATAGGATTTCAATTTAAAAACTTGTATTAGTGAATGACCCTACCAGTGAAACTTGATACTGAACTGGGGTCTTAAACTACAGATAGAATCCTGGGCAGAAGTAAGAGTTAGTATAACTTCATTCAAGACACTTTCTACTGGGCTGGCCATTTCCTGGCTATAGGAATGATGACAATAATTTGCCTTGGATAAAGTCAGGTGTTAAAAATCACTTTAATTGAATAAAATAAGATGGCATGAATGAATATTTGTTAATTAACATATTCAAATCTCTCACAGAAAATTAGAGCTAATCTTAACTGAATGGCATATGTAATATTTCATATTTACATTCTGAATATTACTTAGAGAACTGTCATTTATTGAAAGATTAGGCTTTTTATGTATGTGAGGAGGTCATTTTTCTCTTCTCCCACTCACTACCCTTCCTATTACTCCTTCAGACCTCCTTTCTACCCCACCTCATCCCATCTGCCTGAAACCATCCTGGACCCAAGTAGTCTAAAACTAAGTTCATCCAGCAAGTGGACCTATATGTTGAAATTAGAAAAGGTCCAACTTTTCTTTTAACCTTTTAAGAATATTTTTGATGTTTGTCGAGAGTCAAGCCTTGTCCATTCATGCAGAGCCTGATAACAAACATTGTTCCCATTTAACAAACTGAAAGATTGGGATACTAGTGAAGTGCAGAATTAGGACATGGGAAGAGTCAGTGGAAATCCATTGTGTTGATCTGCATTTTAGATGAATGTCACAGCACGTGAGGTTGATACACATGAATGCTTTTTAGATCCTTAAAATGTGTTGATTATCCCCAAGAGATTTATGTTAAATATGCTCTTATTAACAGTGTTATAAAATAACAGAAACGTTTTGAAGTATTTCTTTATCTATGAATGACAGTAATGAATTAATTATGTGTTGGCTTGTACTTTCTTAAACATAATTGAAGGGTATCTTTTCATTTTTTTTTGTAATTTTTAGAATATCTAGATAACTGGAGTATAACATGTGCTTAGCATTGATTCAGTTTTACTCTTATAGGTCTTTTCAACTCCAGCAAACTCTGAAGGGAGGGAGAGGCTTTTAAAGTGCTTTGACATTATCCTGAAAAAATAGTTGTGACTTCAGAGATATTGCAGGGACAACAACTACCCGAGGAACCTACCTCAGGTTTCACCACCTGAGAGGTTTCTTCCATGTTAGAACTGATCACTGTATCAAGTTAATGGACTGATTGAACATTATTTGGAGATCTGGGCTTGTCCTTGATTCGAACGCTGTTGGAACAGAGTAGAGCCTTTCACTGTATGCTAAAAAGGCCAGTGATGAACTGAAATATTATAGCTTTGAATAAGAATGTAAAAACTCTCTGTTGTGAGGTGTTAGAGATTATTTTTTTAGCTTCAAAAGAAAACTAAATATTGAACGCCAATAAGAAAGGAAGAAAATATGCTATTTTTTGTGGGTATTACCTCATCTTAATATCAAAAGTACTAATAATGTTAGTAGCATTATCATAGAGATAAATGGCCCTTCCAAGATTAATGAAAATTAACTAATTTGTCTGAAGTGAAATACATGAATGAAATTCCAAAGATAGGACATTTGTTGAAGTTCCTAATTTTATCTGGTATTTCTTAACATTGCCAAATATACGGGCCAAGGCTTGGAGTTGAGGAGGGTCTTTCTAGCAGAGGGGCAAGGATTATATGCAGTCACTGCTTCCATGATGATCTAGTGCACTGACTGTCTTTCTCTGGACTACATGATCTTTTGTTCTGTAGAAGTAGATGATAAGAGTAAGTAACATGCAAGAAGGCAGATTCTTCTTGTTGTAGATACTCAAATAGTGTTTGCTTTACATATACTTGATTTCTACTCTGCAAAAATCACAAGCTTAAATATTTCATTTGATCATTCCACAGAAGCTATCAACAGATTACAGCCCGCCAGCCAGTTGCAGCTTCCATTGTGTTTTGCTTCATTTTTTCTTGGTAGTGAGGATTGAATCTAGGGCCTCACATAGGACAGATAAAACCTCTGCCATTGAGTTCCAAATGCAGCTGGGAGCAGATTTTGAAAAGTGCCTGTGAATAAATAGTGATTTTTACATTTTTAACAAGTTCTGTAAAAGTCACACGCAAACAGAGAAACACTGAAGAATGGAATTCAGACAAAATATGGCCTTCAAGTCCCAAATATTTACCTATTGAACATATAAATATAAAACTTACTAATTGCTACATGGCTTGGAAAATTCATTTCTCCAATCCTCATTTTTTAGCTGTATGTATTTTTCATAGTTTATGTAATTTATTCAATTCACAAGAAATTTAGTTTACTTCTGAATATTTTCATGTGATTCCTTTAAAATTATATTACACAATTTCCTTTGACATACTTTCAAGTGACTTAAATAGTTGGATGGGTGTTAATTCATAACAAAATAAGTAATTATTTTAATTTATAAATTATAAGTAAAAAGAGGAAATTATTTTTCAACGTTGTAAAATGTTTTCATCTATACGTACAGAAATATTTTAAAGAATACTTTAAGGTTAGATGATAGATGCCGACTTCAAAGCTGATCTGTTTATTATAAATGTTAGTTACTCTGAAAGATAATTTGGCTGGACTTGTACTATCTCTATTCATGGTTCTTTTTCATAGAATGCAGTAGAAAAAATACCATGAGATCAAAAACTTCATATAAGGTCATGGGTTTCAGCTAGTCCTTTCTACTAAACAAAATGTGTTATTTATGTAGTGATAACTTCCATAACGGTCACTTGAGAGGAGCGTAGAGCTTTTGCATTGTGTTAACATAATGGTCTTTGAGATTTTAAAAAGCACTGAAATAGTGATAATGTTAAATTTTCAATTCCATTTCACATTCCTTATGAAAAATTAACAAAACTTACTAAATGAATTAGTCATACACATGTGACTTCAATTTCTAAGGTTTTAAAAATCTACTAACAAAATTTGTATGGTATAAAATACAAAAATTCTCCCAAACCTTTATCATTTTGTAGTATTGTTTTCTGCCTTATATATTGTCATCTTTTATAGAGTAAACTTCTTTTCTATAAATTATTCATTTTAGTACTTGTATTTTGGGGAGCAGTAATTAATTTTTAGCTCAGATTTTGTCAATATATTTTCAATGTCATTATGAATTATGTTGAGGTCAACATTGACAATCATTTCCTGCAAAAAACTGAGAGTAGGATATTATAGAATACTTGAGAAATTAAGCAAGTGCCAAAATCTGTTCAGAATTCTCAGTACATCTGTAAGCACTGGTGAATTAATATGGTAACATTCATGCAGGAAAAAATGAATGTGAGTTTAAAATAGTCCTTTGGAGAGAAGCTAACAAAGTACGAAATGTTCTTCTTTCATTGTTGGTGTATGTACATCCCTCAAAACACAAAATATACTGTACAAAATATTTATCCATTCATAATCAGAAGCAAGATCCTGACCCACAAAATACTGAAAGTTTTCTCAGTTTATGTACACACACACACACACACACACACACACACACACACACACACACACACACGTCTCATCCATGGTGCAGAACAAAATGAATTCTATGTGGTAAAAAATGGCAGATAGTTGATGAGTTCGGTTGAGTAGTTGAGAAACACATGTGCTTCTCACATATATCATTAGTTGATAATGTCCAGTTGGGAACTGTTTTCCATTTGGGTGTTTTTATGGTTTGAATATGTCCCTGAGAAAATATTTGCTGGACAATTAATCCCAAAGCAGCTGTGTTGGGAAGCAGAGCTATTGAAGGTTGCTGAGGCCAGGAGGCCCTCCGTCTTGGATGTTCACCCTCCAGAAATGTGAGTCAGTAAATTTCTGTTTACTATTTTTACCTGGTTTCAGTCATTTTGTTATGGTAGCAGAGAATGGACTATGACAGGCATCATTTGACTTACTTGTTGAGAACAAATTCTAGAAGCAAAGAATCAAAATAGGAGAATGAAGCTTAAAGGTCATACTGATTTGGTTCAATTGTTCTGAATACAAAATTAATTAAACTCATGAAAGTTGTCTAAAGTGCAGGATAGAGTAAGAAAAACAATGTAAGAAAATAAAGTATTATATACTTGCCAAATTAAAAATATAGAACATATTAATTAAAATTACATTTTAGCCATAGTTTTTCATTTTAAGGATTTAATTTCTCTACTAAGTTGCTACTGAGTAATGTATAATGAGAGAAAAAAATTAATACAAATTTTTTTATATTATAAAAAGCAAAGCTAATTTTTGTCTTAGAACTTTGCAAAACATTCATCTGAAATTTGGAATGATTTACAACTGCTTAATTATGCTGCTAATATCCCATGGAGTACTGAGACTGTAGGTTGAAACCGAGAAAGGGAAATTTAAGGCACTTCCTGACTTAGAAAAATATTGGGTTACAAGAACAGCCTTGCAGGAAGAGTGAGTGATAGAAGCGTAATCACCAGGGACACACAAAAGTCAACAGTGCTAAAATATTAGAAGGTTTATTTTAGGAAGCAATTTTCCCCTGCAGGAGTGCTTGTGTGGACTGGATTGCTTGCTTGATCTTTCTTGTTTTCAATTGTTCATTTCCAACCCTAAATTTGAATATATACACCAATGGCCTTAACATGTGGGATTGTATTATTGATTTTGTGTTGCTTGACTCATTTGATCACCCTAGAAAAATAGGAAAACAATTTTTATATGACTAGTTTTAAAGAATACATCATTTCCATGATGCTCACCACTCATTAAGATGACAAAATAACACATAATCATTTGTTCTCAAACACGGAACACATTATAACAGGAACACAATATCATTTCAGTGAATGGCTCTGCCCTGGAAACTTTTCAGAGACTGTATGAGTTCATTAAGGCAATTATGTCTTAAATTCTGGAAAGACACAACTGGTGTTGGTCATGGTTAGTGTTAGTGATTTCCTGTGGTGTGGTGTTTACGATAGGAGCATAAACTCAGCATGAAGTTACATTTGCCTGGGGGCAGTTGTAACTTAAGTGCTTGCTTTTTTGACATTTGTTCATATTCTTCAGGAAGAAAATGTATTTTTGTTGGTTTGTTTGACCAGTCTTTACTGAAAAAAAAGGACACATGGAGCCTATATGGCTTAAAAATGAATGTAACAAATGTACTTGCCAGGAGAAGCAGAATCCTGCTGTCTTTGGACAAAGCAGCCTATTATTTTATACAACATGCTCCTAATACTGAAATCCTTTTTCTTAAGAAGTGGTATGCTCCAAATTGATGTTTCTGTTCCTTAAGTCAAGAAGTCATGAAAACACACAGGCATACACTCACACACTGCTGTGGAATTCAAAGAAATTTTGCTTGCTACAGAATAAAGCAACTTGCAAAGTTCATCTAAATTTGGAAGTTCGTGTAGAAAGCTATAAAAGAGAAACTGTGCTACATGTTTGTACGTGCTTGAGTTATGCTGTTTGCAATTTATTCAACAACTCTTGGTCTTCTTTTTTACCAATTTTGGATTTTGAAATGCAACTTGACCTTTCACATTGATGTCTTCTTCAAAGATATCATGTATATATTAACACAGCACAAGTAGGATAGGGGGAATTTACTCAAGAAAATTGAGCAAGAAGTCAACTTGTTAACAGCTACTGGTGGTTCCTCCACTTTTTACGATCTGAACATGTGAGACAGATGGGAGATTTGGAATTGCTCATTCCACTTCTATTCTGACATAGTTGGTTTGAGGACTGGCTAGACCCTGACAATTCTTATTTGTTTATGTATCTCAAAGTATTGTCAGTTCATATAAACACATATCTAAAGTTGAGTGGAATATTGCTACATTTATGTCTAAAATAAACACTCCACCAGCTCAAAGTTTTATATTCAAGAGTCCAGAGGGGGAAAGCAGGAAACACACACACACACACACACACACACACACACACACACACACACACACACACACACACACACACACCCTGCTTTGTCCTGAAAATGATTTCACACAATTTATTTGGACATTTCTGGGATTCAAATACCAAGTATAATAAAAGAGATATTTGGTGATATCACATGCCATTCATTATTTACATATATTGTTTAATCGCAAGTTGGATAAAAAGACATTAATTTCTGTGGATCTTTTCACTGGCAGATTCAAATGTACTGAATGGCATAGTGAGTCTTTAAGTAAGCTCTGTGACATACTTACAATCTCTGTACTTAAAAGATTATGCTTTGTAAATCTTTTGATGGGGCCAAAATTAAATAATGATGAATTATTCAGTGTCAGGCTGAAGGATTCAAGTGTAGATTGGTTCATAGCACTATTTGTTAAAGCTAAGCAAATAAGAAGGGTTTGGCAGGGTGCAGCCTCCCTCTGTTGGTGGTTTGGGACTTTTCAAGCACGCTGAACTGTGCCCTTCCCCTCTGTGGCCATCAGGCACAAGTTGTGGAGTAGCTGAGCAACAGAAGAGGCATCGTCTTAGAAACTCTGTTTGGCTTCTTGGACTGAACCCAGGGAAATCCCTGGAAAATAACAAAGCTGTGTTGTTTATATACAAGAAAGAGACTTATTTATAACAGATTGAAAGTACTTAATCTATTTTGTAAAGCATAATTAAGTCAAATAAACACCAAATTGTAAAACAAAATAATAAATACAAAACAGATTTAGTACTAGCAGAGTAGTATGCTTGTCGTCAAACTTGGGCTAAACTCACTATTAGCTAATATCTATCAAAAATGCTACAGTAAGTAGAATCCAACACACTTGAGTTCAGTTCACTTTCTAGTTGCTTGGATCTGGTCAGCTTGCTGTATCTAGCTGAGCAACCATTTCTTAGTATTGTCAACAAAAAGATTACCTTGCTAGTAGTTTTCTCAATCAGCCTCATCACTTTTCAGAAGGCATGCGGTCAGGATACAGCCCATTATTTTCTTTTTGAAGATTCTGAATGTCATTGTCCTGCTTTTAGAACACATTTAAAGTAGAGTACCTGTTCCCTTCCAGCTTGCCCCCACGGTCTCTATTCTTTGATTTACTTTTTCTTGCCAATGTATAGAAATCATTCTCTATATTTCTTTCTGAGTCTACTTGTGAATATCTGTATTTAAATTCTCTCTGTAATATACCTGAACTTGAGGATTTTGCCTCCCATTCCTGTACTTATGGATGAGTACAATTAATATTTTATCGAAGGTTTACCTTGTGCAAGATTTTGTTCTGAGTGCTATAAAAGCTATAAATAAGCATGAGCCATGGCTTCTACTTCAAAGACCTTAAGCTAAAAGAAGGATAAAATGGATAATTTCTAAAACAATTCTGCAAAATAAAATTTGATAACATATACATAATCATTTAATATAATAATAGTGGTGAAGAGACCTAATGCCTATTTTTAGTTTATTACTTGCCTATAATTTACTTAATGCTTTGTATTAACTAATTTAATTGTGCATATAACCTTTTAATCTTAAGAAAATGGTAGTTTATAATTTTCAACTTACAGGTGAAGAAACTGAGACAGAAAACTTAAATAAGTTTCTAAGTAGAACAACTAAGTACAGGAAGAGCTGCCCATTAGGAAGAGTCTGGTCAAATTCTCAGGCTTACTAGTGTCCTCACAGCCCAGAGCACAACACCACTCTTGAGTTGGATTTTTAATTGATCTGGTATCGATTACTTGAGGCTTTTTATTTAGCTGCAACAAGAGAAACAGCTCAGAATTACAACACGTGCATATCTTAGAGACAGTAGATTCTGAAAATTTGCTGAAAATACACATGATTTTTTTTACTAGTATTCAATTTTCCTGAAAATAAAAATGATAGAAGCACATTTCAGAATTTTTAGGAAACACTGAGAAACACATAGAAGAAAATAAAAATCACCATAGTGTCTAAACTCAGACTTAATAACCATTACCATTTTGGCATGTATCCTCTGGGTGAGAGTATGGGCAATTTCTCTTTTTTGTGTATGATGCATTTTTCAAACATCTCCAATGTGAAGAATTATGTTTACAATAATAAAAAGAAAAAGTAGCACAATATTTTTATAACATCATTTCATGTATGAATTCCCCTGTAGAAAAGTTTCTTTAGGAAGAAATCAGGAACGAGTACAATATAAAAATATATATGTAAATACAAATATATGTGTGTGTGCGCACAAACATGTTTATGTGTTCCTATGATTTTAAAAATACATATACCATTTCCTCCAAACTTATTGGTGTAATAATTACCTTCTCATGTTACTGCATATTTTACTGTAACCCAGCATCAACACATATATTTTACTAACATGTTGTCATCAGGTATTTGAGCGCCTCAGTGGCAACACTTCTGGCACTGGCTGCGAGTCCCTCATTGAGGATGAGCAGTTGCTGGCCAGTGGTCACTCTGATTGGGCGCTGTTTCTGTTCCCATTTCGCAGAATGTTATGAAAAAACATGTACCACATGCACAGCTGTTTCTAGAGGACTTGTAACTCTTATCCTCTGGATTCATTCTCTTATTCTCCACCAGAAAAGAGCAGAATGTGAACAGTCCTTAAGGGAGGACAGTTGCACAGAATTGAAACAATAGGGTCTGTTTCACAGTGGAAAAGGCTGTCACAGACACTTGCCCTGAATCTGAGCACACAACGCTTTTCATTGTAATCACTGTGGTTTGTCAAGTCATGTATTAAGCAGACAGTCTCACCTTAACAATTACAAATAGTTCCCAAATTGTATTACAATAAATGTTTTCTTTTTAAATTATAAAAACAACACACCATTTTGGCATAGTGCCTGGCAAAAAAATGGTGTTCCAAAAAACAAATGCTATTGTTTTTCTCCTTACTACTTTCTTTTTCTCCCATCATGCTCCCTTTTGAATTCCCCAGTGCCCTGTGGTCAGTATTTGGCTTATCTCATAATAGCAGCAAGGCGGTGCCTGGTGAAGGACCTGGATCCAGCCTCGCTTCTCAGCAGCCCCGCCCCCACAGCACCATCCATTAGAGGGCAGGCTCTCCCCAGTGAGGGTACCAGAAACCAACCAACAACAAATGCTGGTGGACTGTGGAGGAAGGAGCCCCTCTCCACTGATGGCAGGAATATAGACTGGTGCAACCACTGTGGAGATCAGTGTGGAGATTCCTCAGAAAACTAGGATTAGAGGTTCCATTTTGGCCCTGTGTTTCCCTGCTGGGTATCTGCATGAAAGAACTAGGGGAATCATATCACTGAAACATGTGGGCATCTGTGTTTACAGCAGCTTAATTTGCAGTGGCTTGATCTTGGAAACAGCCCAGGTGCCCATCAACTGGATACTGAATAAGGAAGATGATTTTTTAATAAAAAAGAATATTACTCAGCCATAAAGAAGGATAAATTTGAGTCATTTATATTCAAATGGATGTACCTTGAGGACATATTCATGAGTGAAATAGATAGGTTACAGATGTGTAAATACACTATCATTTTCCTAATGTAAGAGACTGGGAGTGTGAATGAGGTCCAGAACATGTGATGAATATTGTGAAATAGGAAAAATATTTTCAAAATGGAAAGGGGGAGGGAAGGGGAAAATAAAGAAGGAAAGAAGAAATTTGATAGTAAAAACAAAAAATGGAAATAAAGCTTTTGTATGTGGGCAGTTGGGATCTTGTGGGGTGGGCAGGGAGAGGGAATAAATGAGCATCAGAATGGGTTGAATGTGATCATGGTGTATATGTAAGATGTATCAATAAACTCAATTATTAAAAAAAATTTGACCTATATCTCTCCACCCTCCCATTTATTATTTGTTTTAAATGTATACTTGCATGATCATGTATAATTTTCTCTTAATCTTAAAAATGAAAATAAATCAAAAGTAGGCTATGGAATATAAAGTTATGAATCCATTTAAAAATAAATCATAGTGTAGTAAGTGAAAATAGAACATTCTGTTCAGATATAATTCTACACTTTTCCAAGGAGAGTTTTTATTGGAATAAAACAGAAATAGAAGCAAGAAATAGAATATTTTATTTCAACACCCATGTAAGAAAATTACCCTACAGAGGAGGAGGCTGATTTCACACTTGTTCAGCAATATCAGGGCTGTTACTATTATTTCTATTATGCTATATCACTAGGGAACTTTTAGTTTCATTATATCAATGTTTTAGTTCAGCTAATTTAATTTTTATTTAAATGTATCTAATTATATTTTTCCTTATTTCAGAGAAACTTTGTTATTATTTTCTTGAAAACCATTTTGAGTTTAAATGTTTAATTAAATCAAGCCTGTTCACTTAGCTTCTTCTTTTTTTTTTTTTTTTTTTAGGTTTTTTGAGACAGGGTCTCGCTTTGTGGTTCAGGCTGGCCCTGAGCTCAGCCTCCAACTCACATCATAGCAATCCTCCTGCCTCTGCCTCCCAAGTGCTGGGATTACAGGCGTGAGCCACCACACCCGGCACTGTGGTATGTGGCACTGGTTGCTGCTGGGTGTGAGCCTCCACACCCAGTATTGTTATGTGGTTACCGGGGAATTGAACCCGGGCCCTTGCGCTTGCAAGACAGGCGCCGGAACCACTGAGCTAACTCCCCAGCCCTGTTCACTTAGCTTCTTATATGTCATATTCTTTTCTGAATATTCTGAAGTATTTTTGTTCTATTTATTTCTTGGTTGGTTGTTTGTCTTTTTTCTCCTTCTTATTTGGCCTTGATTGTAGGTCTCATATTTGCCAGTACAGAGTGCAAGTGGTTTGCTTTTGAGGGTCCTGTTGACTATGGGCGATGGTCTAATGTTCCCCTTGGTTAGAAGGACAGTCAGCTTTCCGTGATCACAGCTAACTCTTGAGAAGTCCGAGGAGGGAGTGTGGAAATGTGCAAATCTAGATCACTATATCTTCTCCGCTTTCCAGAGAATGTAAGAGCATTAACAAAGTCCTCAAAGCAGTAAAACATAAGTCGTATTTAGACCGAAGTCTAGGTTGTCAAGAAGGAAAATAAAGAGACAAACCTAAGTTGAAGTTAGATGTAGAGCATCTTGAAGATTTAAAAAAAAAAAAAAAGTAGCATTCATATCATGGAGAACAGTTTTCAAAGTACTTTGGTGAGCTCAATTTATTTTTACAATAAGCCTGAGATATAGGTGTTACTAGATTAACTTTAGAAAGCTTATGTTCAGGGCCCTGAACTTCTTTGTAGGTAGAAAAGCCAGGATTCAATCCTTTTGGTTCTGAAGTCCATGTTTCCCTTCTGTACTCAGCTGGCTGAATGAAAACTCTAGTCATTCCCTTTCTATGGGGTCGATTCTGTTGTTACTATGTGTATTGGACTACAGAGACAACACTCTGCTTTGTTTAGGTGGCTACAGCAATTCACTGAGGGCTGAATAACTCATAAACAACTGAAATGATTACAAACAGTTATGGAGGTTGAAAAACCCAAGATCTTGGCATGCGCGCTTTCCAAATGTGAGGATTGGTTCTGCTTCATAGATAACGTCTTCTCACCCCATCCTCACTGACGGGAAGGTCACAAGGGCTCTTCAAACTTCTGTGAGGATACAAATTCCATAATGAGAGGATAACACATGTGACCTAGTCACTCCCACCGGGCACACTTCTTAATACCATTGCACTAGGAAATAGGTTTCAATGTAGGAATTTTGGAAAGACACAGTCTATACTAACACTTACCGAGATACTTCCTTCCTTCTGATCCAGGCATTGCAAGTAACTGATCATAATGCTTATATACTAATGTGCTCAAGAGAAGGGACTCTGGATCTGGAATGTGTAGACTCACATTCTTCCTTCAGAATTACAGAATCCAGGGCAACTTCCTTTGGCCCTTCGAGCCCTAATCTCAGTTTCCTCATTGTCTTCATGTACTCAGTAGTGTACATTGGCATGAAATGAGGAAATGTGCACCAAGTACTTAACATGATAATTAGTATGTAAAAAACTTTCAATAAGGTGTAGCTATTATTACTTTTGCACCATCAAATAAAAACCAGACCATTTATGGGACAGTTTGAATACATCATTTTTAACTCTGGGAAGCCATAACTTGCTCCATGCTCAAGATGATGAAAAGACACAAAGATTTCAAATTCTTTCAGATGAATCTTGTATTTTTTAAAACTATGACTATACTTATCATCTTAACTTTTTTGTATTTAAATCATAAGGTCTTAATTATTTTGGAACACATGAGGGGGATTGCTCTTTTTTCCCCTCTGTATTTGCCATGGCTGTTAGATGTGTTGTTCTTTGCTTAAATATAGCCAATATTCAGACACTGCTGATGGTAACAGCAATTATGATGAATTCAGCCATATAACAGGGCAGGAAGTGGAAGAACAGAAAACATTTTCTTTTTATAGCAAAGGAACATACATCAGAGAACTTGTACCTGGGAGAAACTTCCACTGTCTTATTCTCCCAAAGTTCCTGGATAGAGTTCTCTACGACCTACTTGAAGTAGTTTATACACAATAATTATTCACTACTTTGTTTATGGCTATTCTGTCATTTACAGAACCCATAATTTTCCCACGCTAGAAAAGCTGACTCGGAATGTTGACCATGCTGTGGAAATCAAATGGGGGGAACCTCTGTTTTCCCCCTAGTGCTGACACCACCATGCTGGGAAAAGAGCTTACATCAGAAGAAAAGGGCCTTTGCTGCATTTCATTGTTTATGTCATCTTTTGCACTACATCTGAACCTAAGAGGAAGACAGAGACAAATGGTGAAAGAAAACATCACATATTTCTGTAGGCAGCTAAACTTCCAAGCAGAATAAATTTTTTGATATGTCACTCATGATTTTCTAGACCTTCTAAGAATCTTGTACTGTAGGTCAAGGCAGAGATCTGTTTCAGGGAATGTTTTAAATCTTTTGAAAACTGCAAGTTTCTTAATGACTTGCAGTGGTGTGTCCCAGTATTTTCATGAGGGGTATGGATAAACAGTACTGAAAAACATACCTGTGCACAGAGGAATAATAACAATGCACAGTGTGATTTCATTAGATCTCCAGATATTCTACTTTTCAGAATGTTTAGGACAGTAATAGGCCAGTCTTACTGGAAAGCAGCTTATGAGAGGAAAGTGTGGGAGTGAGAGAGAGCTAATGGGGAGAAGAAGAAGAATACTGATGATCAATATCAAGATTTAGAGTTTCAATCACAGAGAGACTGATTGGAGAGCATTAGAGGAAAATGATAGAGTCATGACATGATTTCATCTTTCAAAAACAAACTTTAGATTTAGAATAATTTTATATATTGAATGGCTGTGAAAATAGTACAGAAGATTGACATACAGTCCTCATCCATTTACTCTGTCTTGTGTTTTGTTACCCTTAATGAACTAGTATTAATTCAGTACTATCATTTAATGTTTATTCACATTTTCTTAGTTTTTACCTAGTGCCTTTTTTCTGTTTGAGATTCACATTTCAGATATATCAGATTTTGTCATTCTAGGTCCTTGGGCTTCCTAGGTAATGGATGATTCTCACATTTGCTTTGTTTTAAATGATCTTGGGAGTTTGAATAAACTGATTTTTTTTTTTCACAGAAGGTCTTTCCATCCAGTTTCCTACCAGTGGCTCAACTGTGTTCTTCATTACGGCTGAGTAGTACTCCCTGTGCCTGTCAATAGATGAGAGGGTAAAGAAATTGAGTATATTCATATAGGTTAAAAATCAACTGCAGAAAGCAGGAAGACCAATGAAGAGGGGATCAGCACTATCTAGGAAAGAGACAGCATTTGTCTGGAGCCTACTCTTCTAGATCTTACTGATATATGAGTGTCTACTTTCTACATAAGCTCTCTATATACATCTAAAAATACTTCTATAAGCAATTTTGTCACCAAATGTGTGTAAAGAAGATAAAACTATTATATGATATATATTTATATTTATATTTCTAAGTGCCATTGTTTGGCGTTACTGAGATCTTTGCAAACATTTCTGGAAATGGTGTAGATAGAAGAGTGAATAATTGGACTCAGATGGGTAACAGTAGTGTCAGAAAGGACAGAACCATGTGATATCAACACAACTCATGTTTAACTCAGGCTTGGTGTGCAAAGAAAATGACTGGTCAAAGATGAGTTCAAAAATTGCATTGGATCTTTAATATGCTGACATTCACTTAGATTGGATTGGGGAGTTGAAATTTATGGAAAAATTAATTAGTGAGTGCCAGTTAAAATTAAATGAAGAGTTTGTGATTTTTGTTTGTTCTTGAGTAAAATCTTCAACTGACATTTAAAAAGGGAACAAATTTTCATTTGGAGACTAATGAAGATTGGCTTGCCTGTTGTGGCCCTTTCTTTGTCTCTGCTTCTTCAAATTCTAGTATTTACTAAATAGCTTACTCAGCAGGAGTTTTTTGGTCTTATTTTCAAAAAGATTACTAAATTGGAAAGCTGTGACAGCATTTAGTTGAATTCACTACTCTGTGCCTGGATCTCTGCTGTGGTTTTGTAAAGTGTTTGTATTAGGAAAGACAAAGCTTTCCTGGTAGACCTGTTATGAATATTCTTTAACCCACTTTTCTCTTTCTTTCAGTCTTTCTTTCCTTCCCTTCTCTCTCTTTCTCTTGCTCATTTTTTAAAAGAAGTCCTTTAAATTATATCTTTATGTTCCTTCAATTAGTAATAACTTATTGTTTACAGTCTAAGATAATTTGGATTAAAAATTGCTAAAATTCTGATGTCATTCTGGTACAAAAAAACCTTCCTCATGTTTTTTTTTTTTTTTAAGTCAGTCTTGCTTTGTACTTTAGGCTGGCCCGAAACTCACTATGCAGCCCAGGCCAGTCTTGAACTCATAGCAATCCTCTTGCCTTTGCCCCCCAAGTGCTGGGATTACAAGGCCTGAGTTATCACACCCAACACTGTGTTATGTGGTTACTGGGATTCGAACTCGAGACCTTGCATTTGCCACATAGACTCTAGAACCACTGAGCTAAATCCTCAGCCTTCTCAGGCATGTAATACGTGTACTTATACAATGAGCATGAGGCTATCATATTTTCAAAACTTATTTTGACAGGTAATGATTGACAAATATAAGTGATCTGAACACTTATTGAGAGTAACAATGCATTTAATAGTTTCACACTCCATCTTCCTAGAACTGTATGAAAGCAGAGGAATTAACAACACTTGGTGAGATATGATCACGTTTTATAATTCATTTATTATGAAAAATAGATTTAGAGAATAAATGTGTCATATGTTACCATGTTAGACTCAAAGATCTAGTTAATGTTTGATGCTGTTTACACATCTGACATAAAAAGCCATGGATGGAACTGATAATGTCTAACAGCTTCTAAAAGCTGGTACTTTTGTAATGGCTTCAAAAGATCTGGATCAAAGAGAAATTCTTTAATAGGGTACTTCACACATTAATATCTCTTAGAAGAATCAGAGCAATTCAGGAGCACATCAGCCTCAGAGCCACAGCCCAAAGGGACAGTGGTAAAACCCAGAGTTGCTGAAGTACTCAACAAACCATATCAGAGGAGTAGAGGACAGACACACCAAGTGACTCCCATTACCCTTCCCAAAGTCTTACCAGCCTGGAGGTTTAACAGAAGGAAAAGGACTATTTACAAGCTCTATCACCCCAGGGCGATGTGACTTCTAACCGTGTGGGACCTCACATTCCTTCACATGTCCCCATGAAGGCAGGTGACTGACACAGCAGAAAGATAGATAAACTCTTAAATTCAACTGATACAAGTAAAAATATTTTGAAGTCATCTTTTGATTCAGTTTAGTTTTTTGTAATACATGAAGCGTGTTTTCTTGAAACTAAATGTGTCTTACGATGTCTAATCTTTCTTCCTTCAGTGAGAGAGAGGTACAAGTTGGCCTTGTAGCTGACTTGTTTTTCACTTAATTGGGCTGTTCACTCCAAACTGTTGCTTGATTTCGTCCTAAGTATTCCATTTTATGGTTGGTTTGTATATGCTCTGAAGTCGAGATTCTTCAGGGTATACAGAACCATTGAAATAGTGGTTTTCCCTTGGTAGAATGTACTACATGTGTTTAAATTATATTACTGCGAATGTGATTCACTATGAGAAATTTCTTCATCAGTGCCAGAAAAAAAAAGAGCAGCTTTATGATTTTCGTTTTAATTTATAAACCCTCAAAATTAAGTTTGGGGTATATATTTGAATAATTCTTTTTCTGGAAAAAGTACATTCTAAAATTGTATTATAAAGATTTTAGCTAACTTAGTTAGAAGCATTTCTAAGCATTTTACAATTATTTTATTTGGTTTCTACAGAAT
>PVIR01013307.1:20548-42562 GCA_004026965.1 Petromus typicus
TTTTTTTGGTTTCTATAGAATCCCCATGAGACCAGGAGCTGATATTATGATAGAACTATGGTTTCATAGTTCTATGAAAGTATAAAAAGCCAAATAGCACAGCTTATATTAAAATACTATAGTTCAAGTTGTTAAATCATGGGAATTCACTCATTTATTTGCTTAATAAATGACAATTGGCCTCTGTTATATGCAAGTCCTTGCTCTTCATCTGGTGTTTCCTCAGTAAACTCATCACTGTGGGTCTTATTTTCATGAAACTTAGCTGAGGGAGAGGCAATGAACAAGAGATAAAGACAGGAGATGTCTTCTTATGTAGGTAATCAAAAGGAAAATGTAGAGCAGACTAATGATATTGCACATTATTGAAGGAGAAAACATTTGATAGTATGGTCAAGGAAGGCTTCTTTAGGAAAGTGACAAATAAATTTAGAATTGTTTCAATGAAATTTTTCAAGGCCGTTGTAAGCTATTATATGCTTTCTCTTAATTATGAAGTTGACATGAAAAGATTAGGGAAACACAAAATATGAAAGTAAAAACACTTTGGAGATTATTACTTGAATATAGTCACTAACAGATGGAAGATGAGGAGCACTTACAAAGATTGGTGATTTGTCCAAAATTTAACAGCAAATGTATCAAAACTATTGTGTAACATGTAGTTTTCTGGATTTCAAGGCTTATATATTTTCTATTAAAATTTTTCTGAATGCATATGCATAAGAACACCATCACTTCTTAAAAGTATGGTTAAGTTTATTTTTAAAATTATAGCAGCTTTAAAATATACTGCAAAACAAAACCAACAAGCAGAAACCAAGTAATGATTAATTATGGCTTAGTTAAATCAATTATGTTAGAAAATTTAGAACAAAAATGTTGTAGCTAAGTACCAAGATTACAAATGAACTTTCTAAACACACCAATTTAGTACAATAAATTAGATAACTACTATTTCCTAACTCGAAAATGTTTTCAATTGAATCAAGGAGAAAGGACTATTTAGCTATGAACATAGTTTATTACATGAGATTTTCCACTGTACATACTGACAAATACAAAGGCCACCATCTTTATTACAAGCTTAGGAAACAAAATGCTTTACAAATTGTTACAATTTTCTGGATCGTCAAACAAAAGTATATTACTAAGGTTTTTTTTTTCTTGAAAAACTCCATGAAGAGATGAAAAGGGATAAACACTGTTGAGCCTGGTGACACTGCTTGAGGACAGGGACAGAGCTCAACTGCCAGTTATTTGACAATGTTGGAAACCATGTTACCAAATTTTGAAGTGAACTTATTTTCTATATTTCTCTGAGACAATCTTTTCTGTATCTTCTGATCTAGTGATATTACCCGAAAATGACATTAAAAATGTAAATAGTGGTTCTAAATAAAAGAAGAAAGGTACCTATTATAACTCCAGACATATGCTGGCATATCTGAAAGTCATATAAAACACACCTGCTTATGGGATAATGACTTTTAAAATGAAGTTTCAATTTTAAGGAAGAGATTGATAAGTGTAATTTGTGTCCTTGGATAAAGGGGGATAATCAGGCAGGATGATTCTATGGAACAAGTTGAGTTCTGTGCAGCAGGCTTTCTCCACCTCTCATTCTATGGGACTTTCCCCAAGTTCTAAAGGAAAAACTTACAAAAACTTCTTTTAATCTTTATCATGTGCTAACTCATTTGCTATGGAGATATGGAGAGCTTTCATTAGAAAATTCCATTTTCTTCATTGTGGGTAGTCTCAAACTCTCTAAGATTTCTCCAAACTCTGAGACCATAGCAATGCCATTTTGGGTGAGATTTAGTACAGAATGTTATCAGTTTCTCAATAAGTCTAACTAGTCAAGATTTTAAGAAAGTGTACTACAATTAGCAGAATGAGCTAAAATATAGGGGTTACTAAGACAACTTATGTAATACTGCATATCTACCTTCAGTATCTGCTTTCCTTTTCTCCTTTCACACTGCATTATCTTTTCGTTTTTATGCTTTGTAGTCTTATATATCTGCTTTTGGAAATTCTCTTGAAATCTCATTCTGTACTCTAATATCCCCCATGAAAACTTATCAAAATATTTCCAACTACAGCTAAGGTTCCTCACTTAGGTTTATCACTGAGAAATTCAGATGTTGGCTTCTCTTTCTCTGTCATGTTACCTAGTGACAGAACAGCTCAAATGTTTTGCAACAGATAGAAGAGAACAATCAGAACCCAACCTTGGATGTACGACCCATCTTTCAAGTACTCCAGTGATGTTAATAGGACACCGATGAGTTATCACCTACAGGAGTAACAAGGAGAGGGGGCCACAGTGGCTTTGCTTAGACCAGTTTGTGCTGGTGTGAAAACCAGGGATTCTGCGACCAGATGGAGAGCAGATCAATAGTCTACTTCCATAATGTCAAGGCCCAGCAGGAATATCAGTGAAAAGTTGTTTAGCAAAGGGCCAAAGCTGCTATGTGATCCATGGACTCAAGTTACAAATCCAGGAGGAAAAGAAGGTTATTGTGTGTGGGTAAGACTATTGGATCAGGTATTCCTTGAGGAATCCAACCCTTAGGAGGATTTTGAGCAGAAGCCTGTCTTTCTGCAATGCTGTAGACTAGTGCTACCCAGGAAAATCCTACTGTGACATTGTTATGTGATGTTTTTCTACTCCACAGTTGTTGTAATCTGGAAACATGGATTACCTTGCACAGCACATACAGGGAATGATTAACTAGAGTCCTTCCGCTTCTTTCAGTAAAATCTCTGCTTCCTCCTAGGAGTCATAAGTGGACATTAGTGGCAGTGCCCTCTTATTTCTGAAAGAGTTCAAACAATCATTGACTTCCTTGTGGCTCTGTTATCTTCATTTAGTGTTTGTAACTGGAAATAATGTTTAAAGGAATATGGAAAAGCCAAAGATACATGATACACTTTGGAAAGTATACTTAAATTGCAGATGCCTTTTCCATATCACCTGTGTTACCTGCTAGATATTTCCTGAGGATAAATGTTTTAAAATTGGCATCAGGGACATATTATTATAATGAAACTTGTGCCTCGGGATGAATTATGTGGTTTACGAATTATTTCTCTAGTCATTTCCCTTCATAGCAATTCTCTTTCCATTCTTTTGGACTTTTGCTATAGCTTTTCTTATTTATGCATGACACTAAATAGAGTAATAAAAATTTTGGCAAGATTACATCTTCAGATGTTCACTAGGTTCTAGGTGTTTTTCAGGTCTTGTATCTTTCAATGTTTGAATGATTTATTTTTGCCTGTTTGGTGTTTGCAACCTACTAATGGCTATGTTTCTTAATCTTCCAAAGGAACCAAACAGCAACATGAGAGTTTCAGGCATGAGTTTACCTCTTTGACCAGAGAGATCTTTTTCAGACAATGCCAATACCCTCAGGAGAGTAAGTAATAAGAAATATTGAAAGTTTGTCAGTGTAAAAAATAACTTGAACTACTAGAAATAGAAAATGTAAGAAATGATATCTATACTTTTCCCCAGAAGCCTTTTCCTTCCCTTTTGTAATTAAAATTTCTATTCATTTGGAATTTCAATTTAAGGAGAATATAACTTTCTTTAAAATTGATTTTATCAGTACATTTTATATATACATTATGATCACAACCAAATTTGAGAATTTGTACCAGCTCATGACACATCTTAATTCTCATTATTTTCCATTTAAGAGAATATAACTTTGAAGACATTGTAACTCTTATTGGTATAAATAGACCTAACATAGTCTGGGCTCTCTTAGTATTTTTTTCATATATGTATTCTAATATTTGGTAGTGAATTACATCTGAATTTAAATTATAAATTCCTATTCACAAAAGGTAATTTTCTGGAAGCATGAAAAATAACTTACTTTTGCACTCTTAGCGTCTGGCATATTCAGATACAAAAATTACATGGAAATATGTTTTATTATGATATATGCCAGATATCTCACACATTTGAGCCTACATCTTACATTTTAAGAATCTCTTGTTCATAAAAGTTAAATGTGTGTGAACACACAGATAAAAATATGTATATGTATGTATTTGTACATACATACATATGTGTATATACTTTATACATATAAATAATAGAAGAGATTTGAATATTTTATTATTATGTCTAATAGGAAGGATTTGATTTGATCTCAAGTGATGATACTATCACTAAATTACACTGGATAAATACACAATGGAACAGAGAAAAAAATATATACAGTACTTTCTTTTCTTGGAATAATCACTCCAATAGTTACTAATGCTAAATGTACCTCGTAGAAGCTCATTCCCTGAAAAGATGTGATGACATCATCTTGGTTAGCAGCAGGACAATAATTTTGTCATCATCAAAAGCTTAATCTTCTTTTACTTGCGTACTGATGTTAAAGACTTGTATTGGTTAGCTTTTTTCTTGAACAAAATGCTAGACATCAATAATTTAAAGGAAGAGTGTTTTACTTTAGCTCACAGTTTTGAAAGTTTCACTCCATGCTCAGCTGGCTCCTAGGCAGAAATGTAGTGGAAGATCTTAGTGAAGTAAAGCTCCCCAGTTCAAGGCATCCACGAACTACAGAATAGGGGCTGAACTCCAAGAGGGCCAGGATGAAATATCATTGTAAGGTTATGGTCCTATGACCACCAGACATGCCCAGAAGTGGATTTCTCCTAGGTATCTCTCAAATGGTCAAGTTGATTATCAAAATTCACCATCACAGGCTTTATATGAATATTTTTCCAGAAATAAATGAAATAAAAGAACCTGTAGGCTGCTGGTTTCTCTTACCATTGTACTAAAAGCTCGAGCTCCAACTCTCTTTTCCCTACCTAGCCAATGAAACCACAAGCTGAAATTTAAGTATCTCCTTGTATTCATTTATAAACATCTCAGGCTACTATTATTTGCATTCCTCTCCATTTTGCATGCTATGATGTGTATCCATGCCCCTCTCTAGAGTATAGATGTTTTATTTATCTTCTGGGAGGGTTCCCCAGATATCTTGCAAGAATCAGCCTTCTATGGATATTTCTAAGACTGTGCTGATATGCTTTATTCAAAGTCACACCCTCTTTCCAAGGTTTTTATACCCAGTTACTAATTAATAGGCAGATATAAGGACACCTTTCTTGATCCTAGGAAAACCCCAAACATTCACATCTTTAGAATTTCCAGTAGGACAGGCTGGGACATATGCCAAAGCTGAATTGTAGCCCACTACCTCTCCCTTTCCTCTCTTGCTGTATTCCATCATTGTCTCTTACATACATCAATGCTGAATAAATTTGGGGTTGTTAATCTCAAAGCCCAGTTTCCAGAGAACTGAACTCATGACACTCTAGAGTTCAAACACTTCACTGTGTTATAGAGTCTTCGGGCCCAGAACATTTTCACAGAAGAGCTGTGTCAGAAACTCTACATCCACCATTAGCTCTGAGATGTTGAGCATGTCAGTTAATATCTCTACTTCTCTAAGCTTCTTCACTGGGAAATGGCATTAATTAATCATGTAATCAACAGAAAAAATCAGGCAAAATATGAGCATAAGTGATTAACACAAGAAAGCTGTCAATGTAGGAAAAGTATCTGGGTTCCCTTAGTAAAGGGAGACCTCGTTCTACCTCTGAAAGATTAAATGAAAAAGTCAATGGAGGTTGATCTGATCTGACTGAATTTCACAGATGAAGGATTAATTTCCTCAATATTCATATTTAGTTGAGGCAGAACTGAAAGAAAAATGCAAGTCTCTTCGCTCCCCAGAGGACACCATGTTGAGTTTATCTCTTCCAAAGATCTAGAAGGTGTAAAAAAGACGCTGTAAAAACAGCTGTATTTTATACATCTAAGCTTAGGAAGAGTTGTGTTCTGAGAAAAGTGAATATAATTATCCTTAGATTATGAATAGAAAGCACAAGGATTCAATTAAAATTCTTAATTCATGTTTTTGAAGCATTTGTAGGTTTTTTTTTTTTGTGGTGGTGGTTTTTGCTTCTGATCTCAATTACACAGAAATGAGAGGGGGGAAAATTCTTAACTAAAGTAATCTATAGTTTTGAGGCACTTTTAGAATGAGATTTAGTTGTACTAGGAACTGATGGCTCTATTGAAGATTTTAGAGCCATAAAATAAGGGACATTTTTCTGTTTCCCAGACATAAATTATGCCTTAATTTTTTCTTTAACATTTTTTCTGTAAAAAATTAAGGCCAAGAAAAGCATTTTAAGGAGCAAATCACTGAAGATATACAAAAGTTACCTTATTACATCTGTAATTTAAATTATAGAACAAGTGGCCATAACATTCAATCCAAAGATTATTGCAGTCACAGTTATAACCTGAGACACTTTAAACATTTTTCCTTGCTTTCTTTAGTCAATACTTAATCAACAAATGTTTACTGAGCACCTACTATAAACTCAGAAGCATTTGTTTTCCAGGGGAATGAAGCAGACTTATTCCATTAAAATCTGAACTCACTTTCATGTATTTACAGAAGATATGTAAGCTGTAAGTTGAAGAAATCGTCACCACAGTGTGTGATTAGTACAAACTTCAAGAATCGACCTTTCACCCAAACCTTCCTCCTTCCATGAGCACTCTCTCAAAGTACATATCTTGATACATAGCAGCAATGAGGAACATAACTGATAAGGCACTTACTGGGAGTGACCAAGCATTTAATAGACCGCCTGATTCTTAAGGCTCGCATTATCGATTGTACAACATACATGCTCTAGACATGTTTTATAACTCAAGCTTCATAAGTCAATTAACAGTAAGTATATTTCACATCTAAATGGTGTCACAGGTGAGTGGAATTTCGATACTTCTTTCTAGCACAAAGCAAGAAATATCGACCCTATTACAAAGAACAAATATCAATAAAACAGCAGGTCTCTGATAAACAGATATAATTACCAGAATGATCTGCCTATTTACCCATCAGGACCACTGTCTTCATATTTCTTATCCTGTTACGTAATTATCAAATAAAACAGTAATTCCAGAATAAGTAGCAGGGATCACACAGAGTGCTGCACGCTTAAATATTTTAATCTTGGTGGGAAGACATTTGTGTGTCAGATTCAACCGAGAATCACTCTGAGTGTTACGCAGGGAACTAACGCCAGCCCGGGGTCTGCAAAAACAATCAGCGGTGACCGAGGGGAATCTCTCCTCTGATTCTTGCGTGCTTTTCCGTGCAGTGGGAAAAACTGTCCATGTTGAGACATGGCGCTTTTTCATCTTCAACTTTTGGTTCGGGAGGATTTCCTTTTGTAAAAACAGACGCCTTTAAAAGAAGAAATTTGGCATTGCGACAAGAGCTACTTCGGCTGTTCAGGCAGCGCTGTCGGTCCGGGGCTGTGACAGGCGCACGCAGAACAGACTCTTGCTGCGCCGCGCGGCTCCCGCAGTTAAGGACGGCGGGAGATCAGGCAGCCGGCCAAGGCTGAGTGGAGAGGCTTGGAGATCACAGCCCCGGCTGCCCAAGGAGGTCGGCGGCATCATGGCAGAGCAGGGGAATGTCTGCTCAGAACCCTAAGGTGCTCCTTCAGGCCTGCTGTGCTGAGGACGTCCCCATTGGCCTGGGCTTGCCCAGGCTGGTGGGGAAGCTTTGTGAAGGTGCCAGGGTTTGAATCCCAGCTTTGCATCACAATAGCCTAGGCGAGGTCTCAGGACAGAGGCAGCTGGGCAGGTGCAGGGAGCTCCCAGGATTGATTGACAGGGCTCTTTCTAGCTGTCAGTCAGAAGATTCTCTGCCTTCTCTCATTAGATGAGATTCTGGTCCGTTTGTGTGCAGGCCTCTTCCTTTTTATAAACTCTTTATTGTCCTCTAGGATTAGTGCCAGTGTCCTTACGGCTGAGCAATGCGTCACTCACAAGTCAGTCAAAGTGCGGCAAAAAGGCAGCCCTTCCTGTCAGGACAGAGGGAGGGAGCGGCGACTCCCAGCTGGGCTCTTTTTGCAAGAATTAATGTTGTGGGTCCTGGAAAGAAAGACTAGAAAGCACAAGGAAATTGGAGTTAAATCACCCTGAGTCAGTACAAAGTTCAGTCCTAGCCTGTTTGTTTAGAAAATGGCTCTCTGAGTAATTCACACTCTGGTTCCCATTTAACCTCTTGGACACATGTGGTTCGGCTTACTGAAGAGGGTTTTTTTTTTTTTTTTTTTTTTTAGCTGTTCATAAGCGTGTTGAGTTTGACACGGATAGAAAGGAATCTGGGGTCAGAATGACTATTTTAAAGTGAAGCCTTTGGGATTTATAAAAGATGTTTCTGATATGCTAAAACAGCTGGAAAGGCCTCTGAGACCTGTAGAGTAAGTAAGAGCTTCCTAATTTGTACTCCAGGTGAGGAAAAACAGGCTGGGGAGAGCAGCTGACTTTCTGGGAACCTTCAGAACTTCCCAAAGCACCTTGCAGTCGTCAGGCACAGAACTGCTGGAGGGCGAAGCGAACACCCGGAGCTCCCCAAATTACTCCCCAACTGAAGTTACTGTTGAGGGTACCTGAGGGGCTCTCTGTCCCTCCCGGCCCCGGCTGAGGGTGGTTCCATCTTCTCCAGATAAAAAGAGTGGCCTGAGTCATTAGCCCATTTTATTCTGCAAAGGAGGGGCTGGAATTGGCCGTTGGGCTATTCTGATGACCCAGAAATTATATGTATTCATTTTTTTCTTTTTAGATAAAAGCACTTCTATTTCCATTTTTCTATGGCTCTTTTACAAGAAAAGAGGGGGAAAAAAGTCCAATATTTTTTTTTCAAGCAGAGTCTCCTTTTCTGTGGACCTCCTTTTATAATCTACCTCGATTCTCAGCCCATCTCTTCCTTTTTTTGTCCTTGTATCTTTTAATCACTGAAAGAATGTGACTCAGAGTCGGTTGGATCCCAGGCGCCCTTTCTTCATCTGTGTCTCCCAGGAGGAGAGGGAGGGGCCAGGAATCTTTTTCTCCTGTGTTGGCTCCTGCCCCGACAAGATAACTTCCTTTTCTCCCAAGTCTCTTTGGGGCTGTTATTCATTCTTGAGGTTAATTTTTAAAAAATACCTTTATATAGCAACAGGAAATTTGGTAAGTTATCTCATTATTAAAACACTTAAGTTTCTTACACATAGATAAATACAAATACCCTGAAATAAATTCATATATATATATGTATATATATATATATATGAAATATGTTATCTCATTATAAAAACATTTAAGAAGTTTCTCACACATAGTTAAACACAAATACCCTGAAATAAAATCATATATATGAAATAAATTCATATATAAAAATACATATACATGTATCTTTATAAATGCATACTATATAAGATCATAGAAAAAATTTCTTTTTAAACTTTATTTCATGCAATAAAGACAAGCCAAAATGAAGAAAAACAAAAGCATTCAATGGAACCTTTTAAAAAATTTTTGAGGAAAAATAATCTCGTATATGATAGGATAAAATATTTTACACTTGTTCATATCGTACTGAAATGAACTTGTGCATCAGATCTTGGTATAATAATGGTAAAATAGACCTCAAGTTAAAAAAGTAAAGAAAAAAAAATTATTGCTAGCATGTGGTGAAAGTCACTAAGAAACAAGAATGGCAACAGAAGGGCCAGAGCAAAGCTGGTCTCATCTGAGAGAGTGGTTATAGTTGTGACCACAAGCCTCTGAGTCCTGGGCAGATTTAGTTCAACTTTTGTTTAACCCCTTTCAAAATGATTTTTTTTTTTCTGTTTCTCATCCTATACCCAAATATGTTCAGTTGAACCTAATGTTAGAAGATTTCTGTGAGACAATGAGTATGACAGGGCCTAGTTTCCTTTAAATTGGCATTTTTGACTCATAATACCAGGTACTGGGTTATCTTTAGAAGGTTATACTGTCTTTTAGTTCTCTACCAAGTACATAGTGATAAGAGATGCACAGTTTAAAACATCCAGGGAAACTAACCTGTAACTTCCATCTTATATTGGTTGTTCGTTTATTTGATCTATTCACTTATCCATGAATCTCAATGGATAAAATTTCATTGCTTTAACTTCCACTTGCATCAAAGCTTCAGCTCTTCTGAATTCTGAAATGTTTTATGTTGATACTTTCTTGCTTCTTTTAGTCATAAGTAAGAGAAGAAAGGCAGAAGCTATTTTCTAAAAGTCACCAAAGCACTGTGGATGAGAGAGGAAACGTTGTCCTTACACTGCATTAGGGAAGACAACAAGAACCATGTTGTGCTAATACAGAGAAACAAATCTCCTTGTTAGAGGCACAAACGTAATATTTCTGAAGCCTCTATGAGTCCTCAGATCCTTTTTATATATCAGTAGGATGATCCCCAAAACAAACCCAAGAAAATAAGACAGTAAAGGTTTAAGTGTGCTGAAATCACATCCATCAAACTCCACCAGGTTCTAGTAGAGCAGTTCTATTTTCACAGCTCTTTATTTGCCAATTCCTTAATATTGTAAACGATCATTGACTGCCAGTTATTTATTATGATTCTGACCTGTATGAGGGATGTAACACAGAGGGAGAGATGTACGTTAACCAGATAATCCTATGTGCACCCACAATGTAGTAGAATGCTATTTTAGAGTGAAAAGAATGTGCTGATAAAATGAGGAAGCTTTCCTTGAAGAAATCAAAGTTCAGGCATGTTTATGATCATCAACATTTAGATAAGGGTTAATTAGGTGATGAGAATGGAATAGCTGTCCAGAAAGAAGAAATAGCACACACAATAGGTTCTTAGAGAAAGGTATCATGGCATGTACATGGAAATATAGAAAGCTCATGATGCGGAAACATGGGTCAAGGGAGAGATGGAGGAGAGGAAGTCTGGGAGTGAAGCAAGAGCCCTGTGTACTGGTGAAATCACTAGCACTGTGGTGATAGTTAAGAGGAAGACAAGACCAGAGCGAAGCTGTGGTAATGGTAGTAGAGATTCAGAAGAGCCAAATGAAGAGTAAGTGCAATGTGAACTTGCATATTTGGTCATGGAGGATGGGGAAAAAAAACAATCAATCGCAAGCTTTCAAGTCCTAGGTACGAGGGTTTTGGTGCTTTAAACCTAGTACAATAACAGAGTCCACGTGAAAAACCCACTTCAGAAGGTTACAATGATGAGATCAGTTGTTTCTGGAAATGTATTAGAAATGGTTAGCAGGCTTTATGGTAATTACTCCAAACATCTGCTGTAAATATTCATTTGGGAATTTTTATATTTAAGTAGTATTTGAAAGCTCAGAGAATGAGTGAAATTTTCTGTTGAGAATATGTCCAGTAATAATAGTGGTGGGTCAAGGATAGAATCTTAATGAATACTAATTTTTAAGGAAAAGTTAGAGAAGAAACAGGAGCATATGAAGAGACACAAACAGTTTGATTTGTAAGTAAAAAGATGGTGAAAGTTATAGGGGTAAAAGAAGAACAGTGTCAACTGTAGGGAGCTATCTTTAAAATGAGGAAATTTGCAATCGGAAGATCATTAGTATAAAACTTAAATAATGTCAGAAGTCAGAGTACACCAGGTTGGGGAGCAAGTGGGAGACAAAAACCAGGATCAGACTGGAGACAGGGAAGATCATTGGTTAAGTAAGAGGACCAGGGACAAAGCTGCTGTTAGTGGGGGGATTTTTGTATGCATGTGTTAGAAAGGAGACAGGAAAGGGCTGAGGGTCCAGGGGAGCCCAGTGAAGAAGCAGAGATGGGAAGGACACGTGACATGACAGTCTGTTTTTGAGAAAGGAGGGCCATCATCAGGAGCAGAGAAAAAGAGTTAAACAAACAGAGATCCTTGACTTACTTCTTTTCACCAGGGGTTCTTTCTTATAAGCAGGGTTTCTGTTAGGGCAGACATGGGGGGTTCAATAGTATTTTATAATACAACATGTAGGGGTGAGAATGTGATCTGTGTTGCTGATTTGTGTCACTGTAAGAATAGAGTACACAATTCTCATAGTGGACCCACCACTGGGTATCACTGTGGCACTTCTATGCACATATACACTCACTCACACATACACACTTAACTTTGCAGACTCTTTGTAGCTGGAGTGATCATCTTCTAGGGAGTGATCCTGTCCCTCTGATTTTGTGGTTTGGTTGAAACAAAATAAAATACATATTCCGTATGCTAGCCAGTATCCAAAGAGGAAAGAAAAGACATCTAGGCAGTTGAAACAGAGAGAAAGTGAAAGACAAGACTGGTTTCACAGGTGAGGGGATAGTGAGAAGCCAAATAACAACAACAAAAAGATAAAGGCAATGTGAGACTGCAGGTAGGAGGAAGTCATTGCCTTTTTTTGTTCATGAAAGAACAAACAAAATGCCTTCACTGGTGCTTCAGGTCTAGGAGAAGTTCACCCGAACTGGACGTGGTCAGGGCTTCTTTAGTAACAGCTGGGGCCCTGACAGGGAAGATAGACTGGAGGCAAGTGAGCGAGCTCAGAGTCCCTGAAAAGGCAGGGAAAGCATGCTGCCCTGGCCATGCGCCTACTGACCAACCCACAGGGAAGCCAGAAGAAATACGGTCTTGCAAACGCAGTTGCACAGGAAACAGAGGGCAGTGGGAAAGAATCTGGGAGAAATAGGCAAACAGCAAATCATGTGCATATAAATGCATCTAAAACTTTACTTGTCACACAATGCTACCAAGTGCTAGACTTCGGGTTTCAACTGTGTACGGCGTTCTTCCAATGATGCACTGAGAAAGGGGACATTCTTAGGTTCGATGGGTCATTTAATGGAGCTGGAAATAATTCATTGAAAGTCAAAGAGGAATAAAAAGTCCAAGCATTGGAGTAGCTACTTATAAAAATCAAGCTGATCTTTGTTTCCACACTGTAATACAGCTAAGTTATTCTCTGGCTTCTGAAATACTTTTCAGAACCTACTTCATGTTAAGTGGCAAATTTATGTTTTTTAGAAACTTTCTGAAAACTTTAGGAATATTCTATTCGTGGTTTATATTTCATAAAAGCCACTAGCACTGCCCATTGTACAGCAAGGAAGTGGATAGCTTGTGTTCCATTCTTTAGCCAGTACCTCATGGCTATTCATATAATATCATCTCTACCAGCGCAACAGGATATACTGCTTGAAGGATCCTGTCTTTGAAGTCAAACAAAACCCTAAAGCTTTCATTTGCCTAATGAAAACCTCAGCCAGAACGTTTCCTCGCATCTGATCGCATATGGAGTCCTCTAAGCTCATTTGGCTAGGGACACCAGATGCCCGCCCTGCACGTGGCATTCCCATCCAAATTTGGAGCAGGTGCTAATTATCAGAACAGGAAACAGATATTCAATCCAAAGAAAATTCCTCCCTCGGTCATAGAAGGAGGGCATTTCAGTGCTAAATTACAAGTGGCTCCCTACTCGCTTACTGCCCAAAGTCCAAGTCTACACAGGTTATTGTCTTCTCCCCGACCTAGGCCTTCTCAAGAACAGGGGCATAAACATTCGGATCTCACATAAGAAGGCCTTATATAAATATGAATGTGATTTTCCCTAAATCTAAAGGTGGTTTTCATTAAAAGCAACATTAGACCCCCTATAATAGCCAGCACAGTATGAAGAAAATTATTTCAAGTGGATCTGAGGAAACGGGCACCTACACAGATGTTTCTGGGTGGGAGCCTCCACCCTCCTCCCTTTTCCAAATATACAGCACTGAGTGGTGGCTGTCAGGGTCAGGAGAGGAGGAAGTTCTCAGATGCCAGTGCAAAGCAATAATCTTCAAGTGGATGCCATGCCGACAGGGATATGGTGTTAGTTACAAGGAAGTCAAGAGGCCGAGACTGAGAGTCAAAGAAAGTTAAAAACAAAATCAGTATGAGGGGAAGGGTCACCGAGGGGAGCAGAGAGGAGAGTCAGAAGGAAAACATCTGCAGGAACTGTGAGAGCTGGCCTGGAGGGGTAGAGAAGCACGAAACACATATTCTTTTCCCTTCCCCCTCCGTGGCACCCGGCATGGTTTTGTTATCCTTCCACTTTCCCCGTGATCCTCACAGCTCCAGTCTAATGTGTACATATGAGTTACTCTTTCTAGCGGGACAGTCACTGAATCAGTGTTAACCTTCCCCCTCTTTCGTCGCTGCTCTGTTCTTGCTGCTTTTACCAGACACTGAGCACTATCCCAAAAGTTTAGCTGGTGCGTGGACTTTATGTGCTGGGAATAAAGAAGATGCAATCGCTTATACCTCGCTCCATTCCATGATATGATGTCATTTCCTGTTATTTCACTCAAAAAGAGTTGTTTTTTCTTACTTCTCTAGGAATCTGGAGAAGTGAATGTAGCAAATGTTTTATTTTATTTTTTAAATCCTTTTCAAATATGTTGAAAGGGGAAGGGGGACAGGGTGGGAAAGGGAAAAGCAAAGGAGATAAGGAAAAAAAGTGATGGTTAAATAGAAAGAACAGAAGCAAACCTTTTGTATGTAGGAGGTGGGGGTGAAGAGAGGGCAGAATGGGAAAAATAAGAATCAAGGTATGTCACACACAGCTATAAATTGTCAATGATGAATGTGATCATCAAGTATACCTAAAATGTATCAATAAACTCGGCAAGGAAAAAAGTAATTCTCGTCATCCTTTGAAGCAGAGAAAAGACCTACACTTAGATTCAAAAGCATAATGTCAACATAAGTTTTCTCTTTTTCTTAACTTTTAGATATTCTATTTGTTTTCTCTATCCACTGTCCTCACTTTCTTCCAGCTCTTTTTGACAGGCACTTATCTACATTAGTGTGTTTGGTTTTGGTTGTTTGATGTAAATGTATTCTTACAAAATAAATAGTGTCTGTGGGAAAGTAAAATGTATTAACAGTATTGTTCTATAAGCTTACTTTTTCCCCACTCCACACCGTATTTCCAACCTCGGTTTATAGGTAGAGCTATAGATCTATAATATTCATGTTCCGAGTTTTAGTTATCTATTTATCCATTCTCTTCTTGATGGATTCTTAGGCTGCCTCAAAGTCTCTTGTGCCGTAAAACAGGCATGATGAACAATCTCCCACGTGTTCACTGAGGGCTCTGTGTAAGGAATCCTCTGGGATACATACCCAGCAGAAGGATGGCTGGGCTACTAGCAACAGACACACATCATTCCCTTCATACTATCAGATTGTAAAGCAAATATTTTACAGTTCTTTTAGCCATCTGGTTTCCATTTGACCTCCAAACTCTACAAAAATCTCAAATCAATACTCTTTAGCCTCATTTCTCACTGTCCCAAAATTTCCTGTGTAAATTTGCTTCCTCCCACTTGTCATCTTTTAAAGAACCACACTGTGGCCCACAGACCTTCTGCTGCACCAGTAGTGAGACCAGACTTACCTCTGAAGCAACTGAGTTGCCTTAATTAGAACTGATTTGGATTCAGATATCATAGTAAGATTTGGAAAACCATCACTATTATTACTGTGGTTATTAAACACTTGAATTCACACAGCATTTCAAACCACACCAATGGTCTCAGGTGAGACAGATTCCTGCTGAGGAGTGTTAGTAATGAATTCAAGTTCATTTCAAAGTCTTCCAGTTCTGCATGAAATCCAGTATTGATTTTTGCAACACAAAGAGTCATAACCTCTTAAGAAGCTCACATAGGTGTTCTCTGGTTGTAAAGGAACAAAAGCTGTGAAATATGAACATTTCACCCATGATTTTGGTATCACATCCTAGAAAACTTCTGTAACTCTTTCTCCTTAATAGTCATACAATATTGGCATCTGTTGATGGCAAGTAGAAAGCATCATTTATAAATTCTGTGTAGGAAGACTCTAAAGTACAAGCGTCTCTGGTTTTCCTTCATTTTCAGAGCTGCCTCTCAGCCCTTTCGTGTGGGCTCCTCAGACTCTCTCTGTCTCTCTTTCTCCCTCCCTCTCACTCTCTTCTACCCTCTGTCTTCCTCCCTCTCTCTCTGCCTCTCTCTCTCTCTTTCTGTCTGTCTCTCTCTCCCTCTCCTTCTACCTCTCTATCCCTTTCCATAAATATTATGATGTGCCTCCCTGCACCCCATGGAACAAATATTCCACACGAGTCAAGCTTTAATCTGCTTTGTCAATCTGTACCTAGAACAGAGTATCTTTTACCTATTAACTAATGACAAAGGAATTCAAGTGAAGTGTGTTCAGGTGATGTTTCGTAATAAAACCAGAGAAAAGGTAGTACTTGACCCTACTCTAGATTCTATCCATTTCTTTCCACAACATTCTCAACAAAGAGAATTGAGAATTCTTGAAAGTAGCACAGGAACAGGATAATCCCTTTACTGTCATCTGGATGGTGTCCAGATTCCAGGGTAGAGGACTTCTCTTGAGTCCTGTAGCCACTGTCTAAATCTTAATTTAAATTTTGAAATACTCTTACATTCTGACTGGTATAAGAGAGTATTGGGTCATGAAGAAGAGAATAAATATCTAAGTCCAGTGGACTATTTTCTCATTTTTATGTTCCAGTAAAGTAAGGAAAAAGCACAACAAATCACATGTTTGCATGGCCTTGCATGCATTAGGGACCCTCTGCTGAACAACTCTGGTCATATGTGTCCTGGAGTCAGATCAGTCATTTTATTTTATGTCCGTCCTGAAAAGGAATAGGAATGGGAGGACAGAGGAGCTGATGACAATGTGACCTATGTGCTCTCACATAATCTTCCTCTCACTCAATTCTGGTCATTGCCTCTACTCCAACTGTCACTTTGAAATTTCAAAGAGGAATAAAAGAGCTGTTGATTTAAGTACTCAATGCTATTCAAAGCACTCAGCACACAATGAGCTCTTCGGAGCTTTACTACAACTTTGTGTGGTAGATGAGGGAGATATATAGTACTGTCATCCTCTCTTTAAGGAGAAAGAAACTCTGGCTTCCATGCTCAGAAATATTTGCTATCACATTTGACAGATGTAAGAAAGTACATTTTCTCTTTATTTGGGGGTAATATTTCCTCATATCTGTCCAGAAGCTATGATGAGGCTTTCCATGAACAAGGGTCTTCTAAAGCTATCCTGCAGATTACTAGGAGTTTAGTGACTTTAGTTTTCTAGAGTTTTTCTAAAGCCCAGAAATAGATCATATTTACCACTTCTCTGCTTTATTCCTGTTGAACTGTCAATAAGTAGATTTATTTTTTTTAAAAAAGGAAAATGTACTTTTCTGCTAGAGAATAAACAACACACAGGAACTTGCAGTCCATATATTCATGTTCAAATTTGGTGAACTTTCTATTTTCTTATGTTTATGCAGATAAGATGAAAGATCACTCTGTAATCACATCTACGACTTGCTGAGAGAAATCTCAACATTGTTTAAAATAACCAAAACAACTCTGTCTTATGTGAGAAGGAACACTGCTTGCCCTTCTGCAGATGTGCATCTTTAGAACAGATCCTGTCTCCCTGACATGTACCTTTTATACTTATCCATAGGTGAGCTTTAAATTTTTTCATCTTAGTTGAGGTTGAGTTCACCTTGGTCTGTGCTACATTTCTTATCTCAGGTTGAAGGTAAAGTACCAAAGAACATCTTTTATTCCTGAGGGGCATTGTCATGTGAGACATCCTATAAGAGTTAAAGTTATTTAATAGTTAGAGCAATTCAACACTTACAATAGGTATGGCTATTGATCGCAGCCTTTTTATATACTATTTTTAGTCACATTTGAAAAATCTCAACAAATCTTCTGATTTCACCAAATCTGGTGTCCTGGCAAAAATTTGGGTTTCCAGCTATTGAGCCACAAGCAACAGACTTTCCAAATGTAATGTTGTATTCCAGGCTTCCCCCCACTCCACAGAACATAAAAGCAGTAAAGAAATAAACTCTGGAAAGTAATAGTAAAAACTGGGTGAATGATTACCACCTAACTAAAATAGCTACACAGTTAGTAAACTCCATGCTGGCTCATTGGTGTATACACACGTGTTGGGGGAAGGTGTTTCATTCCTCTGACTTTTAGCAGTTTAGTCTTGTTATATGTGGATAGATCTCTTGTGTGGCTGATTATCTTTCAAGGTTGTACTTATTGATCTGCTTAACTGGTGAATTTGTTGAAAATACTTGAACAAATAATTTCCTGAAGGAAGCCCTCAGTGGTTCCCTCACAGACTTCTATTGCTGAATTCCTGTCAGCCAAGAACACTTCCTTTGTGTAGTCAATACCTTCAGTGTATTGTATGAGAAGGACAGAAAGAGAACATGAGAACATACAGAAAGACACAAAAAGAATGTGTGGAGTGGAGAAACACATAAGTGCAGTCAGTCTTTTTGCCACTCTTTTCTTTACTGTTGCAGTGTAAGAAAGCCACATGTCAGAAACAAGTGTCTTGAAATTAAATCACAAATGCTGTCTCCATGATAAGCAAATGATGTGAAAATTCTTCTCACCTAGTGTTTCGTATGGGTGCAAAAATTAAGCAACATAAACTAAAAAGGGAAAGTGCCTCTATTAGTTTTCTTTTGATTTCAAATTTCAATATCTTAATGAATGAATATCCTACTTTGATGTAGGATATAGCATGTCTATATAAAGTTCAACAATTATTTATTGATATGGATACATTATTATTATTATTGCAAGTCAATGTGTAGTTATCAGGTTCCAAAACAGCAAATTATCACCCACACTGTTTACTTAAAGTCTGATTGCCCCCACTATAGAAATATTCTGTCATCTTCCTTCTGTGCTTTGGCTCCCAGAAGCCCTAGCAAATGACTTTCATGTATTAGTTACTAAAGCAAATGTCCTAGAATTGTCCAGATCAGTGTTATGCAACTTCAGGTCTCAAGTCACTGTTATTCAGGTCTGGACATTTCTGTGTCAACCTATTTTCTCTTCATGTTTTCCACACATGTGTACAGTGATTATGGACTTCACAGTGTCCTCTAAGAGCTCTGCTAGATTCTGGCTACCACTGGACTCAGTGTGGGAATGCTGTTCCACAAGAGCATGTCTCATTTCCAAAGGAAGGATAAGATTAAGCTTTTTCACACATCATTTCCTGGTCACCTTCAAAAAGGTGACAATAAACATGAACTCAGTAAGTATTCTCACAAGCCTGTGAAGAGGCATAGATCAATGCTATTATCTCATATTGCAAAGGAAGAAATGGATGCTAAAACTTATTTGTGAGGAGTTACAACAGAGCTTATCAAGCAGCTGGTGAAGCAAGGATGACACACATTCCAGCTGGCTAAGGAAGGAGTTTCTGTTATTGGTAATGAGAAAGAAAATGTGTGTATGCATGTGATTTTTCAGGTATGGATCATGTGACTTCTCTTGTCTTTATATGAGCTAAGCGATTGGTGGTGAATCACACACCACCACCACCCCCATACACACATTTTAAAGATGTGGAGTGTTAACGTTTCACAAGGATATGATATTTTATTGCTTTTCTTATTTTCCTGACATGTTCCTCTAGTTCTACTCTGAAGTTCTCTGAGACTGACAGAGCCATAGGCAAAGTCACCCTAAGTATGTGGCTCCCATTGCCTGCATTTGGCCCTGCAACTGTACACCCCATTGGCCAGCTTTCCTAAAAGCAAATGGCAAAAATAATTATCATCAGTTACCTTAACATCTTGGCCATTTATGAATTAAAATGATTTCACTAAGATCTTTTTAAATGTGGATAGATGAGGAACTGTGTGAGGTACTGATATGCACCTGGCATTGGAGATGAAGATTAGGTCATAGTTTGAAATCTACCTCAGGCAGATTTCGTTTTTAAGGCAGTTATGCTGCAGGTCTGGGTGAAGATACAAAGGCATTCTAGCCTATCTTCAGGTTACCAGTCCTCACTCAGTTCCATATTTACTTAGAGGAAAAACAGCCTTGGTCAGAAGAAATCAAGGAAAATGAGGATGATGGTTAGCACTGTAGTTGATAGACTTTCCAGTTTTCTTTGCAATAAAATGAATTCATTTCCAGAGTGGAAAGCCCATGTATCCTGTATAATATGTAATGCCATTGGTTTTAGTCTTCTGTTTCTTGACTTCTAATCCCCTCCACATAATTTTTTTGTAACTTTTTTTCCATTTCTCAGTTTTCAGTGCTATCATAACATCCATATAATGCCAATGATGTTATGACTTAGCAATCCCAGATAATTGGTTGGTTGGCTAGGTTATACTTAGGCCTTCCATTTAAGGGTCGTTTTCTTATCTCCCAATTAGTATGACTGAGAGCAATAGTTACCATGTTTTGGAATCACAATTATATAGGAAGATTTTTTTAAAATCCAAAATCTCTGAGGACACATTAAAAAACCCAATCATATTATCCCAGATCACTTGGTTTCATATATATGTATGTATGTATGTATGTATGTATGTATATATATATATATATGTATGTATATTAGATGATTCTGCTACAACTGGTTCACAGGCAGCTGCATTAGGCATGATCAACTGAGTGGTGAGGGCTCCCTCACTCTGAAAACTAGGACCTGGAATTAAAAGACATGAAATGGAATAAATGCTGGTTAAATGCATTATGATACTCCTGGGGAGATTTTTCTTTCTCCACAGGTACGTCACCATGACTTTAAGGAATTCATTGCCCTGATTAGTACCCTTCTGTTACACGGGAGGACTTGAAAGGCCAGAAAGGTGAGGAACTTGGGAAAGGTCACTAATATCGGAAGTGGATAGAGAGTGACTGAGCTCTAGTGCAATGATCTTTAAATTATAGTCATTCTTATCAGTGGACAGTAGTGAAGAAGAGGGCTTTAAATGTCAGTATCGGCTCATTAATGCTTTCTCCCTCCTTCAATTCTAGGCCAAAAGAAAGAAATGGCTTCTTCAGACTGCACTCTGGCTTTCCTCTTTAAATGAGCCCATTAAAATTGTCCTCCCCTCTTCCTGCCTCACTAGTCACTCTTGGTTCTCAGTTGATGAAATAATGTGAACTACTTAAGATTCATATTTTCTTTCTAACTATGCCTTGAAGGAGCAGGATTAACTTTCTCAGCTTCTTCTCCAGCAGTAAACTCTAATTGGCTGACAGCTTGCTCAGACAAACACACAGCCCCTGAGGGCTTTTATGGTAAAAGAAAAGAAAACATGGTCACAGATCCACCATTTCCCAATATGTTTCTCCTACCAACTATAAAAATAGGATGGCATCAAGGAGACAAAAACAAAAATATACGATACTGGTGAATAAAATTTGATAATAACCCAATATTATTCCTTGTCTTAGAATTCTATTTCTGTTGGTTGAGAAAATATTCTCAACATTTTAATTTCCAACCAGATAAGACAATATGTACAAGGCTTCAAGGAAACATCTCGGACAGAACATTTGCAACCCTCTGAAATCTGACCACCAAAAACTGCCTTCGTGTTTGCCTTTCATTATGCAGGTGTCAGCTAGACACCTTCTATGCTTTTCTCAACTTCTGCTAGTTTGGTTGATGACGCTAACAGCCACAGGTGTGGTCATGACTGTGCTCTAATCGTCAATCATCAATCTTCTATGCTTGCCTCAGCTTCTGCTAATTTGGTTTCTGAGGCTAACAGCCATGGGTGTGGTCATGACTGGCTCTAATCATCAAGGCAGACTCATGCGAAGGACACTAATTGATTAAGGTAGCACGAGTTTAAACAACCAGTGTAAGACTTTGTCTGGCAGTGAAGAGTAGGGTGGTCAGTCAATCTGAAGTTAAGACTTTCTCCAGGAATTTGGCAGTGGACATGCTTTCTTCCATGATGATGTGACCTTCATAAGAATAAACGCAGCTGCCACTTCATTATTGTGAGGGAAGCCATCTTGCTGATCGAACTGGCTGAACAGAAAGGACAGAAACAAAACAAACACATAGAAAGAGTCCCATAGTCGTTCCAAATATCATTTTTTATAGTGATAAAACCTTCTCAGAAATATCATTCGGGGCAGGGATTTGTTATTTCTATTCTCCATTAAGCCAAGTATAAAAAAAGGCTTTTAATAAGATTACAATAAGAGAGAAGGAGAAAACGTTGTAGGTTTCA
>PVIR01013308.1:0-42657 GCA_004026965.1 Petromus typicus
ACCAATGAACTGGAAAGGCATAATCTATGGAAAAAAGCAAGCGATAATGAAAAGTCAATCCAACAGCTCCTAGATGATTCAAAGAAGAATAACATAAGATTGATTGGAGTCACTGAGGAAGCAGGAGACAATGCTAAAGACATCAAAAAGCTATTCACAGAGATAATGGCAGAAAACTTCACAGAAAAAGGTAAAGAATCGGACATAGATTTGTGTTTTTTATAATTTTCAAACTTCTAGATTATTATTTAACAATATTTGTTCAATGTCCCTCATTTCAACTTTCTTATATGCTAATTTCAGAAATGTCATACTTCATATTTGCTCAGTATTTCTGTAGACTGTCTTCTGCTATCATATTATTCACATGCTTTAGTTTAGATAGTTTCAATTCATCCAGAATTTACAGATTACTGTAATATCCAGACTTCCACTGAAACTATTGAATTGTTCATGTTTCTTTTAGCCATAGAATGACCCTTTATAATATGTATGTATGTATGTATGTAATTATTTTTGTTTCTAGTGGCAAGTCCATTTATAATTTTTAATAATTTCTGATTATGCCTCCCCCACTTTAGAACTTGTTTTTTCACTCCCCCACTGTTTTCTTAACTTCTTCACTTTCCCAAGCTCTGAAGATATTCTTTTCAGCTTCCTGTAGCACTGGCCAACCTGTGCTCCTCTTCCTCTTCCCTTGCTGTCAGTGCTGTGGTCTGGTCTCTTAATATTCCAGTGCTTAAAGTCACTTATAACTGGACTGAATTTTCTTCATGAAGTTATATAAAACCTTAAGTGGTTTATTCTTGAAAAATCTCCAAGTGGCTTCCGGTTGAAATGGTTATTAAAGATTCTCTTTCAAGTCACTTCCAGGGATTTATGGGACTACAGAAGCATGAGACATGATTTTGGCATTTTCAGATATTAAAATCAAATTAAGCAGAGAAAACAATATACACACAGGTGTTATCCAGTGGTTAAAGTGTTGAATGTGTGACAGGAACTAAGATAATAGTTTGTAGCTGCAAATTATGGCTAGTGACCTGGTTGGATTAAAAATTGCCTAGGAGATTAGTAAAGTATACTGTTGGGGTGGCTCAGAAAGGGGGGTGGGTTCTGAGGACGATAGACATGCTATTGACCTAGGCCAGCATGAGGGGAAGACTCACCCTGATTGTCAGCAGCACCATCCTGTTGCAGGGCTTGCAGCCCTGATGGGGTAAAAAAGGAAGAAGGAATAATTCAGCCTGCATTCAAAAAACTGCATGCTTTGCTACTGCCATTGACTGTGGGACTTAAGCATCAACTTCTTCTGCCTTTAAAGTAGCCTCAATCGGCAGCTCTCTAAGGAGCCCCAGGCTCAGCTGGGACTGTATTTTAATTCCCCTTGTCCAGTAGCTTCCAGCTCTTTGGAGTGAGCAGCTACTGAATTATGTGGCTCCACAGCATGCAAACAATTATGGACTCTTCTGCTCTGATCCTGTAAACATATCTAATAATGTCTCTGGAATACATTTTCATATATTTAATCAATAAAAATATATAATATAATCATTAGAAAAATATGTATTTCTAATGATTTTGTTGCTCTTCCAAACCCTAACTATGTAATTCAAAGGGAAGAGACTTCAATGTGCACTGTAGCAACAATGGTCACAGTAGTCAACGTGAGAGAGAACTCAGTTGTATGATTTGGGGCAATCGAGCTTACATAAGAGTACACTCAAAATAAATTCCTTTACTTACCTAGACTAGAGACATCTCTTATTACACTAGAATGGTTGCTGATGACATTAAGATGTTCTAAAGTATATTTCTAAAGTACACTTCCAATTTTTCAATTGCTGATATTACTGTTAATTTTAAATCTGTCTTGGGACCCCAGACCTCTCTGGTTCTGTCTTTTTCCATGTCTGTCACTAGCTCTTTATCTTTATGTGTCTGCCTTTTTTGAACTGGAATGTGATTAAATTAATTGGTTTAAAAATACACTGTGTGTCATGCTGTGAATATTGGGTTTAAATACAATTGCAGTGGGTTGAACTAATTAATTAATTGGGCTTTATTTTACAAGCTTGGAGTTAAGGATGCTTGAGCATAATATGTAAATTAATGCAGAATGTGCAAATTAGAACTTTGATTCAAGCATCTTGGCACTTAGGTTAAAAATATTGGACATACAATATATGATGTCAGCTGGATTTACACATCCTGTGGGTTGAAATATCCCCTAAGCATCTCTTAATTTTTGGCTGGGTTGAGTATGACTGTTTTATAGGAGGATAGTCTTAGAAGGAGAACATGAAAAATTCCAAGATTATATACTTGAAAATTCATATATTTCAAATATTAAAAGTTAAGAGGAAAGGTATTAATGACATGAAAGCTTTTTGGAGTTAGCTTTAAAGACCTGTTCATAACTGTGACCAACTGTTCATATTTCATTACTCTGTGCTAGAGAAATCTTATTTTTATTTTTTATTTTTTTTAGGTTTTTGAGACAGGGTCTTGCTTTGTGGTTCAGGCTGGCTCTGAGCTCAGCCTCAAACTCACATCACAGCAATCCTCCTGCCTCTGCCTCTCCAGTGCTGGGATTACAGGCATGAGCCACCACACCCAGCACTGTGGTATGTGGTACTCGTTGCTGCTGGGCATGAGTTTCCACACCCAGTATGGTATGTGGTTACCAGGGAATTGAACCCTGGCCCTTGCACTTGCAAGACAGGCACAGGAACCACTGAGCTAACTCCTCGGCCCTGTGCTAGAGTAATCTTTAATTTCATCTATGCATTCAAGTAACTTTTACTGAGTGTGTCTAGTACTCATAATAGCTTGGAGACAGGTAGAATAATAAAATGCTACTGTTCTTCACCAAGGGTCCAGTGCTGAAGGATAGTTCTGTATTTGTAGATCAGGCTGGTACATGGTGATAATAGTTTTACCAACACCAGGGTTACTGTCAGTTTTGGCTCCATCCATTCCTAGAAGATAATTTTCTAGTTATCAAAAATGGGACTATTATTTGGTAAGTCAAGAATGCATTCAGTACTATGTCACAGAAAACCCAGATTTGATGGTTGAAACAAATAGGAGTTTATTTTCCTCATATTTTAGAAAACATTGACATGCTAGTCACATGCATTAGAATATGGTACAATAATGTTAAATTCAAGGATCAAGTTAGCAGCTCCATCTTCTTCTGCTACCCATTCTGCCTCAAAACAATTAATAAAGTAAAAGAAAGGGCTTTCTGTTTTTAGTAATTTTGCCTTTTTATTCAGTTAGAAAGCTTTTGTCTCTTTTTTGGATTTCCCATTTTATGTACTAGGCTGAGTCAGGACACAGGTTTAAGTTTAAAACTATCACGACTGAGAGGAATGCCACTTCTGTAAATGATGACTAGGTATGACTTATCTCTTAGAGCCAATGGTCCTGATCTCTTTGGTCAAGATCTTCCTATGAATACTATATGCATTTTTGTGAAGTGAGAGGAGAAAAGGGCAGGATGGCTTTTGTATGAGAAGAGGAATGTGTTGTCCATGACATTTGCCCCTGAAAAAATTATTCATAGATAGCATCATAACTTAAATGGCACTTCTTAACATTCTATTTCTTTGTTTTTCTTATTTTATACCTTTCTTAACCTCAAATAAATTCTCTAAAACCTTTCTCTTTGTTCCTTCTATGGAGACTCCCATCAAAACCCGATCCTTTCTTTGCTGAGACCAGAGTTGCTTTCTTTGAAGTTGTGAAAGTGTTTCCCTTGCTTTTATGTACATTGCTATTTGATATATTCACATTATCTTTTCTTCTACCAAGTAATAGTAAATATTACCTACTCAGAGGTTTATTTAATATTTCCAACCAAGAAAAAGCCCTGGAGAAATATACTCATTTTCTTATCTGAAGAAAAATCTTTCTTATCTTATTGGACAGTCTTTCTAGAAGAACTCAGTCTATAGTTAAATTCTGCACAGAGAATAATCAGAAGCTACCTGGTTAACTATCAAGAAGAAATGAAAACTTATGTTTATCTCATTGAGGGAGAGGAACAGAAGGTAAAGTTTTAGGGGAAATAAAGAAATACAGATAAATAAATAATTTTTTCCTGTTACAAGATAAATCTTGCAGAAGGTGTCTGAAAGAATAATAGACAGAATAAAAATGAAATAACAAATTGACTAATGTTATGGGATAAAGAATGAAATGAACTCTAGGAAATATGGCAATATGAATAAGTATATTTTAATCAAGACCAGGAGTAAAGTGTGAAATAAAATATAACAAAATTATTTTCATAGAAATTTTTCTCCAAATTTACCTTTCTCTTCTTCTTTACTGTGTCTTTAATTCCAACTACTCAATATTTTCAGTTTTATTACTTTATTCCTTTACTTTTTCTCAATCTTCATAGGTTTTTTTGATGATAAAATGATTAGTGTCTATGATGCATTTCTCTCCTGTCTCATTATTCCAGTTTTTAATGATCAATTCTTACATTAAAAGGTTTTGTAGGAAAAGACAGAATAATTATATAATATACTTATATTTCTTGTATTTCACATTTTGAACCATGTCCTCTCTTAATGAGTGAACTGCATTTGTTTCTTTGAACTGTATGGAATTATGTCTTCACATCTATCATGCTCAGTAAGGGTTAATTTTATAGGACTTTTTAACTGAATTTCATTGTAATCTAGTTCTAATGTCTTAAGTGAGACATTTAGAAGTCTTAAGTGAGACTAAATAATTTTGTTCATATGTATGATCATCAAAAATTACTGAAGTTATAAGAAATAAATTGAATGATTTGGATTTAATATAAGGACACTACAAAATATTTTCTCCCATTTACACTCTATCTGCAAACTAAATATTTCCTGCCCACAAGGTGCACATCAGGGGTGTTGCTTAACAAAGGCCATTGGTTATCTTCCAAATAAAGAGCAATATCTTTCTAGTAATTAAGGTATTCAATTAAGAGTGCTAATTAAAACTCTGAACTCTTGTCTCAGCAATGTTAGACCTAGAAACCTAGAGTGCTTTTTTACTTATGACTCTCCACGTACCTCAGGTGGAGTACAGGCTAAAGAGGAGCAAGAGAAAGGTTTTTGTTTTGTTTTGTTTTGTTTTTTATAAAATGCAGTTGGATTCAGCTTTCAGGGTTTCTAGCTTTTATTGTCTTTACTAATTTTCAGAGATTCCTTGATGAGTAGCTCTGGATGAATGTCTCCTAATTTGTTTGCTATTTCTGCATCTTGCCTCAGTTTACATTAGCCATATAGATTGCTGTCTTTGTTGAGGTCTGAAATAAGAAAAAAAATACACAGTTGGTCTCTGACCTCATTTTCTAGCACAGAATTCTAACAGGTTTTGGATGTTCCAAAGAGATGCTTGGTGTCTGAGGGTGCCTGGATAGCCACAGGATGAAGGCTGGTTGACAGGGGAGCCAATCATGTGAGTAGGAGATTGTATCCTTCAGGTTCATCTCTTCCCTGGGGGAAGGGAGAGGGTGGGAAGTTAAGTTAGTCATTAATGCCAGTAATTTCAGCAATTGCCCTCATGCAGTAAGACCTCCATGAAAACAAAAAAGAAGAGTGCTTTGGGTTTGGTGCACATGTGGAGATGCTGGGAATTTGGAGAGGGCATGGCAATCCTGAGGCTCTTTTTTCCCCACGCTTTGTCAGGGGCATCTCTTCCATGTGGCTGTTCCTAAAGTGTCTCTTTGTAGTTAACTATCAGTGTAGTAAGTATCGTGCTTCTGAGGGTTCTACAAGCAATTCTAACAAATCACAGAACCCGAGTAGAGAGATATAGGAATCTCCAAGTTATCATTGGATGCTCAGAAGCACAGGGGACCTACACTGGAAACTGGCATCTAAATTGGGACAGTCTCATGGGACTGAGCCCTTTCATTTGTGGAATCTCAGGCTGATGGTGGCTAGAGAATATCAGAATAGAATTAAAGTATAAGTTATCCATCTGATTTTCATATAACTGGAAAGCTGTTCAAGATGGGAAAAATTTCCATACACAAGAATTAGGAATTAGAATTTAGGGAAAACCTGTTTGTCCTATGTAAGTGTCAATGCCCTTCCATAATTTTACTTTGCTCTTTGAAAAACAAATTCTTAAATATTCTTGCCCTGCCATTTGTACATGCGAAGTTTGTACCTCATGCAAGCTTCCAGTTCTGTCTTCTTTGGTTAAGTGAGTAATACTGACAGTGAACCATTTTATAATTACCTATCTTGTGTCATTTCCAATATTCAGCTCCTCTTGGATTACAAATAAACATACTTAAGTCAGCTTCCTAAAACTAGCTCTTTTTTTAGTCTCAATCCAAAACACCTCCTTCACTTCTTTATACTCCCTTGCTAGCTCACTCCAAAGAATCAGTTCTGTCCAGCAGAAAGTTGGATGAGGAACACAATCACATTTCCTTGGCATGACTGGCTTGAGAGGATTGGGGCTATACATTAGAAATGTGAAGCTCTGTTACTGTTTTTGTCTAAGCTTTCCAGGTCACAGGCAACTCTGAAATAAAGTGAATGGATTTCTGGGTGATTTTGGGTACCAGACTAGGGGTGGAATTCAGGACCTTGCAGTTGCCAGGCAGGCTGCAGAGTCATTGAACTACATCTCCAGCCCAAGTCTACTGTAATTCTGATGGACTTTCCTTTGTATGAGATTTGTTTCTTTTCTATAACTGCTTTAAATATTTTGTTCCTTTGTTGGGTTCTGGAATCTTGACTATTATGTACTGATAACTGACTATTCTGGAATCTTGACTATTATGTACCTATAATTGACTATTCTGGAATCTTGACTATTATATATATTATTATATAGATATATCCCTGTACTATATATATAGTACAGGGATATATCTATCTATCTATCTATCTATCTATCTATCTATCTATCTATCTATCTATGTAGTACAGGGATATATCTATATCTATATATATATATAGTACAGGGATATATCTATATCTATATCTATATCTATATCTATATCTATATAGCACAGGGATATATCTCATAGCTATCATAGCTAGTTAGAGTCCTGTTCTGTAATTTTGACTATTATGTACCTACAATTGACTAGTCTGGAATCTTGACTATTATGTACCTATGCGTGCGCACACACGCACGCGCACACACACACACACACACACACACACACATATATATATACACATATATATATGTGTGTATATATATCCCTGTACACACACACACATATATCTATATATATATAGATATGTGTGTGTGTGTGTACAGGGATATATCTCATAGCTATCATAGCTAGTTGAAGTCCTATATGCCTCATTTATCTGCACATCAAATTCTTCCCCCTGCTAGGGAAGTTTTCTGCCATTAATTCTGTGAACATGTTTTTAATGACATTTTCATTATCTCTTATTTATTCACTGACTTTGATCAGTCCTGTGTTATTCTTTCAATCATCTAGTAGGTGGTGAATGGATATCTCATATTTCCTTACTATATTAACAAATTTTTCTTTTCCTGATTACTAACTGCAATCCTGTCTTCTGTGTCTGGTACTCTGTCCTATTGGCTCATTCTTCTGTATAGGCTTTTGTTGGAGTTTTTAGTCTCCTGGAAATCTGCTTGAATCTTTTTAATAGACTCCATCACTTTCATGTACTGGGATTCCATCATGTTCCTAAGTCCTTTGTTAGTAATTATATCATTTACTATGGACATAATCTCTGTTGTTATCTGAGGAATTGTTTGATTTCATTTTGTCCAGATTATCTTTTGTTGCCAGTTCACAAGGTCCTGGTGTTTAGCCCCAGATTGTTTGATCTCATTACTTCTAAAATTTCCCTTTAGTGATCTGGAATTCTGGGTTGGTGTCTTATTTAAATGTCTTCTCATTTCTATTGTTTTTGCTGTTGTTGATGTTTTTGGTTCATTTTCTGGGTTGCTATCTGTAGCACGATTATTGTAAGTTTTCTTGATAATATTTAGAACCAGTTGGGAATGGTTACTTCTTGGATTTTCCTTTAGGTATAATTGGGCCTTGGGCTTTGAGACTGTAATGGCCCTTGAGCAATCTCAGTTCTGGAACACCAGGAGACACTTAAATAGGACAATTATGCTACTTTGTCCAAAGTAATACAGTCATTCACAATCTGACTCTTTTAACCTGATGAACTCATGGCCTCATATCAAAATTAATGAGAAACAGGTTTACTGTAAACAAGCCCTTCAATATAGAGGTGTTACTTTCTGTGAAGAAGACTTAGAAGAAACTAGGAGGAGAATAGAGAGAGAAAAAGAGAAAGAGGTTCGGAAAAGGGCTAGAGGATGCAAGAAGATCGCAAGAAACTTGGGAAACTGGTGAAGACTGGAGGAAAAGAGAGAAAGAATAAATATAAAACAGAACAAACTAACAGCAACAAGGCAATTAGAAACTGTATTCAGCCTCCTACAAAAATAAGAACAATTGAGAAAAAAGGAGGAAAGAAAAATGACTATAGCAAGGGCAAGAAAAGAAAGAAATGATGGAAAGAGAAGGAAGAAAAAGAAAGTGAAGAGAGAGAGCAAAACAGAACAAAACACAAGGAAAAGGGAATGCTTTATAAAGCGTGTCTCTGTGTCACTGGCAGACAGTGTGGGCAACGGACTGCAAACCCAAGTCAGATAATCTCAGCACTCAGAGTCCACTGAGATTCAAGCAGGTTTCTGGCTGTGAGGCCAGACTTTAGCCTTCTGATCTCATGCAGGTTTGAACTCTTCACAGTTCTATTGTCGTTTGAGCTGCTCTTCCCCGGCAGCAACTCCAGATTCCAATAGGAGCTGATTCCATCAGCTCAACAACTGTGACAGTTTGCTGGATCCTCACCACAGGACCTCTCTCAGCTCTCTCCGGGTCTTCAGCTTTCAACTACTGGAGTTGACACGGGACTTTTCTTCAATTTGCAGTCTCCTCTGTGTCTCCTGCAGAAGTCTCCCCTCTGTGAACGCCCACACAGCTCTCAGCGGCTGTGTTGCCTTTTGCCCATATCCACTGTTCCATTGAGAAAGCAGTGCTCCTTTCCTGCTGTCAGCCCAGGATCCTTGTCCCCCTGGATTTGGTCAGAGAATAGAGTTGTGTCCTCAGCCTTTTTCTTCAAGGCCTTGAGTAGATCTCGGAGGAGATCTGTTTTCTACTTCACAGCATAAATTCCCTTGATTTGTCCACCTGCTGCCAGCAGTCCACTGTGGATGTTTGTCTCTTCCCTTCTTTATCTCAGGGTAGCAAAGTGGCCCAATTTTCTTCTTCTCTTTGGAGGTTATTGTAGTGATTTTGCCACTGGGTCCAGCTGTACAGGCCTCTAGCATTTCAGATCCCGGACCCTGGTTCTCCATGAGAAGTTATGTTGTCTTCTCAGATTCTGGATTCCTACTGGGGCGAGTGCATTCTGAGAAATGCTGATTTAACACAAATATGTGGTATTACTGCAATAACCTTAAGTAGGAGAAAAGTTTGTAATTTATGTAATCTGTCTACTTTTATTTGAGAGAGAAAAATATATACTCCAAAACTTAAATACCAACAACATATAGAAAAGGTCACTTTCAAATTAGTAATTAGCAACTGCAGAGTTTAAACTACCAATAAAAAATTTCAGGCCTCCAAGATGGGAGAAACATTCATTATTAATTAGAGGTGAGTGTCATAGCTTTATTTATCCCCTGTGGAGGAGCACTCTCTGAAGTGCACAGCCTTTTTTAAAAGGTTGTTCATCTGAGATGAGGGCGTTAGTTTGTTTGCTGTGGCAAATAAAACAAAACAAAAATTAACAATGTTAAGTGAGGTTTTAATTAGATTTTGTTGTTTTAAATCCAGTTTCTATTTTTCAATTTTCTAGGTTGTTATGTAGTGACAAGTAGGAAACAATAATTCCTGTTTCATCACTAGCACTCATGACTGAAGGCATTATTATGACAGTGAACACACAGGTTGTGTAGGGTGATATCACAACCTAGGCATCTATTTACTTAATGAATTTCTTTCTAGTACAATTTTCCAGTTGGAATTTTTTTTTTTTTTTTTGAGACAGGGTCTCCCTTTGTAATTCAGGCTGGCCCTGAGCTCAGCCTTGAACTCATAGCAATCCTCCTGTCTCTGCCTCCTGAGTCCTGGGATTACATGTGTGAGCCACCACACCCAGCACCATGGTATGTGGTACTGATTGCTGCTGTGGTGAGTCTCCATGCCCAGTATTGTATGTAGTTACTGGGAATTGAACCTGGGCCCCGAGCTAAATCCCCAACCCTCCAGTAGGAATTTGCTTATACACAGGTGATTCCATTGTCATGGGGGAGCCACCACAGATAATGGCGCTTTACTCCTTCAGAAAAAAGATTCATACTCCTTTGCTAATACTCCTAGAAAGGAAGTATGTATTTCCTGTATGGTCAGAGTTCCTTTGGAAAATTTAATTTGTTCTTCCTTTCCAAACTTTTGTAAAATGTTTTCTTTTTATCACAGACATATAGAAGACACTAAACAGTTCAGAAGAGAGGGCTACTTCCCATGTGATGGTAGAGTCCAGGTTGAACCAATCAATACTTTTCACGTTATTTGAAGCAACTAGCATGCTAGTATGAGAAACAAAACTACAGTATTCTTAGGAACTTGTTGTCAGTTGGGAAATATAAAACTAATAAATGTCATATAATAAAAATAAAGACTATTATTTCAGTGCAACTAATTTTTAAACACTTAATTACCTTAGAGTAATTTTGAGTATACAGAAAACTATGAGGGAGGTACACAGATTTTCTGAATGTAACTTGCTCCTAAACTTGCGTTGTCTTCCTCACTGTGGACATGCCTCTACAGAGTGATAAATTTTTTACAATTGATGAATTTACATTGATAAATCATAATCACTCCAGGGTCATAGTTTATAATAAGGTTCATTTGGGGTGCACTTTTGATCAGTTTGGGCACATGTATACTGACATGTATTCATTACTATAGTGGCATATGGAGTAGTTTCATTACTCTACAATTCCTATGTGCATCCTCTGTTTATCCCTTTTCATCTCTCTTAACTTCTGCAATCACTGCTTGTTTTATTTTATTTTGTTTATGTATTTATTTTTGTGTGTCCATAGATTTACCTTTTTCAGAATGCTACATGGGAATCATTCAGCATACAGCCTGTTAAAGTTAATAATATATAATTAAGCTTTTTTGTCCATGTTTGGGTTACTCATTCAAGTGCTGAATAATATTCCATTGTCTGAATATACTGTATTCTATTTATCTACTCTAAACTAAGGATGCCTTAGTTGTTTTAGGTTTTAGCAATTATGAATAAAGCTATGCTAAACTAATCAGCTATGTATAGATTTTTATTTAAGATAATAAGGCCTTTAAGTGAGATATCAAAGAGTTCAGTTGCTGAGTTGTATGTTAGCAATATGTTTAGTGTTGTAAGAAACTGCTGAATTGTGATGCAAAGTGAATGGGCCATTTTACATTTTACCCAGCAGTGAACAGCAGTGCCCTATTGCTATGCATCCTTGCCAGCATCTGGGATTGTCAGTATTTTAGATTTGGCCAAAAGTGAAAACGCTTGTTTTCACTTGCCATTCCCTAATGATATATAATGTGGAATCTCTTCTTTTTGCTTTTTTTTTTGAGACACGGTCTCACTTTGTAGTTCAGGCTGGCCCCAGACTCACTATGTAGGCCCAAGCCAGTCTCAAACTCACAGCAATCTTCCTACCTCTGCCTCCTAAGTGCTGGGATTAGAGTCATGAACCATCATGCCCAGAATTGTCGTATGTGGTACCAGGTATCAAAATCTGGATTTTGTACTTGCCAGGCAAACTCAGGAACCACTGGGCTAAATCCCTGGCATTGTGGAACATATTTTCACTTGGTTATTTATCATCAGTATATTTCTTCATGAGGTGTCCTATAAAGTATTTGGACTACTTAATAATCAAACTGTGTTTTCATATTGTTAAGTTTTAATAGCTCTTTATATATGATATATTTCAGAGAGAAATCCTACATTAGATATCACACAGTCTGTAGCTTGTCTCTTATTCTTTTGATATTATCTTTTGCAGAACAAAGTTTTTAATATTAATGAAATCCAGTTTCAATTTTTTTTGACTCATGACTTTACTGTTTTATCTAAGAAATTATTAGCATACTCAAAATTGTATATATTTCCCCTATTCTATGTTCTAGAACTTTCATGTTTTTCTTTTTACATTTAAGTTAATGACCCATTTTGAGTTAATATTTGTCAAGAGTGTAAATTTTGTGTGTAGTTATTTTCTTATATGTGGTTATCAAGTTGTTCTGTTGCCATTTATTTGCAAAGATTATCTTTACTGTATTGTCTGACTTTGCCTTTATAAAGTATGTGAGCACAGGGTTTGGAGGAGTTTGTCCTGAAAATATAAGACATTTATTGTGTATTCGCCTCATTGCGTATTGAAATTGTTTCCCCAACTTTGTTCTCTCTCCATGTTGGCTGCTCTGGGTTATTTGCTTGATAAATGTTATAATATTCTGTCATTGTTCACAGAATCATTTGCTTCAGTTTTCATCAAATTTATAACTAATACTGAGAAGAGCCAACGTCTTTAAAATATTAAATTTTCCTCTCCATGAACACAGAATATGTTGTCCTTTATTGGTTTGTTGATTTCTTTCTTCAGGGTTATATATTTTCATCATACACACACATATATATATATATTTTTTTTTCTTAGCTTTACACTTAAATATTTCTTTTTGGAAATTATAATATAAATAATATTATGCTTTGAATTTGAAATCCCACTTATTCCTTGCTGTCATTTAGAAACATCATTGACTATTATCTGTTAACTTTATGTCCTATAATTTGCAATAATTGTTTGTTAGTTCCAGGAAATTTTTGTTGATACTTTTGAATTTTCTACATAGAATGTCATGCTACTTGTGAAAAATTCTATTTCATAAGTTCCAAGTCTGTTTAATTTCATTTTTTGTTCCTAAGATGCTAAAAGGAAACTGTGAGAAGGAATATCTTTAACTGATTTTCATTAATATTTTCCTCTCAAAGAAAATAGTTTGGGTATACTTAACCACCTTGGATATATAAGTTAATGAGAATTCAGAGATTAGTTGAGTCTGTAGTGGGAGAAGAAATTTCCTGGGGGAAGGGATTTAAGAAGATTACCACATTTGGATAAGGCGATGATAGCAAATGAGATATTGCAGGTTAAGGAAGCCATGCAAGCAGGCTATGATGTACAATTGAACAACAACAAAAAAGCACATTAAATGGGAAGGAGGCCGGTGTAACTAAAGTACATACTACTTATTTTAGACTCCTATGTATAAGATCAAAGTGGGAGGCAGATTAAGGAAGGCCAGAGGTCACATTCGGATCAACTCATGGGTTTAGGTATTAAGGCCTTGTGCACTGGAGACACATTGGAGTTTAACCGAATGTTAAAGAGGCTTGGTGAAATTGGAAATTTAATACCTCTGTGTCCATTGGACACCAAAACCCTTTAGGCTTCCAATCTGATTTGAATTATGTCAGATAGGGCAATAGTCTTCAAGAGAGAGCATGACTATCCTTGGGGTTCCACAGAGCCCTTTCAAGGTCATTTAAGGAACTTGAAATCTTCAAATTTATTTGTACTAATCTGATGTTGCAAGTGATTGAACATGTACAGAAGAGACAAATCAGATTAGTACTTAATTGACATGATTTTCCATACAGTTCAACTTTTGAATGTACAACGTCGAGGCAATATAATTGAATAGCATTACTGAGGACAAAATAAGACTGTTATTCTCAATGGCATCTGAAGAAAGTTGCTATATACTTATTTCTGTTTAAAAGAAAAACAATGGAATGATTCTAAGGCTAATGAGTACATATTTATATTGTTCATATACACTAACCATTAAAAATTTTTCACCTAGTACATTAAAATATAAATATTTATTATTATTTTCTACTGTATGCTCTCTAATCATTTACCAAAATAGCAATTCATTTGTTCAATTAATTATATGGTGATTATTAAGATATTAATTTAACAAAAATATTTATGGTCTTATGTTTCAGGAAAATAGAAATGTACGAATGAGTCATTAACAAAACTCACCCTACCACACTCTCCTTTTTAGTCTTGTTATTCCTAAAAGTTACAATACTAGAGCAAATTGTTTTGTATTTACCCACCCAATGCATGATTAAGAGCTACACATTTTACAAGAAAAATTTAACATGAATTATTTTACCTATGCCTCAAAGAACTTTCCTTTTAGAGGTCTGAGCCATCGAGAAACAAAATTTTTATCCATGAAAAAAGAATGAAACAAAATAAAGACAATAAAAGGAGAAGCAAAAGGTTCTACTTTCTTTCATTTTTTAAAAAATTATTTATTTATTTATTTGTTTGTTTTTTTGAGACAGGGTTTCGCTTTGTAGTTCAGGCTGGCCCCGAACTATGTAGCTCAGCCTAACCTTGAGCTTACAGAAATCCTCCTGCCTCTGCCTCCTAATTGCTGGGATTACAGGCATGAGCCATTATGCCTGCCACTGTGGTATGTGGTGCTAAGGATCAAACTCTGGACCTTGCACTTGCCAGGCAGTTGCAAGAATCACTGAGCTAAATCCCTGGCCTACGTCTTTCATTTTTGACATCAGTGGTAGTCTTAATCTGGTGGGGGTTAAGTGTGTTAAATGAATAACTACAATAAAATATTCTTCTGTTTTCCACATAGCTATTTACAAAGCACTACAACACCAAATGAAACCTAGAAAAAAGCCAATACTACCAGATGGAGAAAGTTTCAAAAACAAAATAGCACCCGAATTTGGATTGAACTGAACATTTATGTTCCTAATATGTTGGAGTCCTAGTACCTGGTATGTTACTATGTGGAGGTAGAACAGTTATTATGGTTAACTGAGGTCAGAACAGGAAGTTGGTGGCCTCATAGGAAGAACAGAGGGTTCTCCGTGTCCCTGCACTGAGGAAAGACATGCACCCAGCACAGAAGCTGCTGTCTTAAACCAGGGAGGAAGTCTTCAGTGGAACCTGACCCACCTGCATTCTTTGTTTTGGATTTCTTGACTTGAGAACTGTGAAAAAATGAATGTCTTCTGTGTGTATCCCTCAGGTTTTGACATTTTGTTATGTTCTAAGATGAAAAAGGGAGAGTTGAGCTTTGCAGAATTCACAGGAGTTCTCCTGAAGACTGTGTGCTGGATGCCATGCATTTGGCCCTGGGGGTTTCCTCCTCACCCTTCTCCGTCTTGTTTTGTGCTTCATGAAGCTGTCCTGTTTGAGAGACATCTACACGTCTCCCTAAGGCTTTCACCTTGAGTTTCATGAGCTCTGAAAAATATGAGAGACAAGAGAGAATGCAGCTGTAGTTGTCACTCTAAGGTTTGTCCCACAGAGATGCCTGTGACTGGCTGTGCATCCTAATTAAAGGTCACTGCTTCCTTCCAGGCTACAGCTCTCCAGTACTTGCCTCTATTTCCAGTTTGTCTTTGCCAGTCAAGTCTATGGTACCCCCTGCCACTCTCCCACCAGCCCCAGGGTGCTGCTTTATTTCTCTTGGTTTATCTACAACCTACCAACATGTTTGCCAATTGTCTCTCAACCTCACTCAATGCCTTCTGCTTTCCCTGTGCCTGCTGAGACCCTGTTGGATTAAGATTATAAACTGTGGAAGAATTTATCTGTCAAATTCACCCAATAAATGTTAGCTATGTTGACTATTGCACTGTGATAATATTTTGAAATATAGGCAACATTTTTTCTTCAGATATTGCCTATGATCCCTTCACTATTACCAGTTAGAGCAGGTAGGTTACTGACTTCAATGGTTTTTTTAAAGGTTTTGTTATAGCCACAGGTATAGAAAGAGAAAACTCAGAATGGGGGTGTGAAATGAATAGACTGCAAAAGACTGAAATAGTAGAATAAATTTTGTTACATCCCCCCAGATAAAGTTAAGAAGGAGGATCTATAGCTGCCTTTGGTGGGTCCCTGGGAAGGGACCCTGCAATACCCTCAGCCTCAACAGAGGGAACTAAACTGGGGCAGGAAAGAGAAGATGGAGCTTTTGTTTGGGGAACAAGGATACCCAGGCTCACAGGGCTCTGGTCAGGGAGGTGATGTGAATTCAGGAAAGAGCAGCACGGGGGCTGTGAGGCAGACACGCCAGTCAGTCTCTCTCTCAGCTCCAGACGGAGGCGATGGCACAGCAGATATCCAAGGGCCCTTCATAAGCATGGGAGGTCGAGGGGAATTTCCGGTGCTGTCTGGTAAGTAGTTAAGAGCCAGACAAAAACAGGAACCTTCTCAGTGAATGGAAGCATGTGCTGATGAACATCCCTGGATAGCAGCTGCCCCTTCCCAGGATATGCTGCTGGGTGAGTGTTTCAGAACTTAGACAAGGCCCCAAGGAGATGACAAGGGGGTCCCTCGACTGAGTGATGGTAAATTTCATCCCACAGAAGAAGGAACTCCTAATAGGACATTATTTTTTATTTATAATAAAAAAGAACGGATTTTTTTTTTTTTTTTTTTTTTTTGTGTGTGTGTGTGTGTGTGTGTGTGTGTGTGTGTGTGTTATGTGCTCCAAATTGTGAGTCTGGCACTGCACCTATGTCACATTTTTTTATCGTTACTATTAGTAATGAAATGAGCACAGATAGAGGTTCTCTAGTAGAAGCAATATTATATGGCAAAGCAGGGGAGAACTTACGGTGTGTGCGGATGGATGAGGAAAGAGTAGGAGATTAGGGTAGCACTGCAAGGACAGTACCAGCTTACGGAAGTGACAGATATTTTTCAAGAGTTTCTGTGTGGGACACCCTGTGTTTGCCAGAATTGCCTTCAGTTCATGATTGCCTTCAGTATTCCTGGAGATCCTCATTTTACTGAAGCTAAGTGCTTATGTCACAACTATAGTTTGGGTGCAGTTTGTCCCCCCAAATTTTTGATGCTGGAAGCTTTGTCTCCACTGCAGTGGTGCTGAGGTGTTGGAACCTTTGGAGATGGTGTCCAGTGGAAGTAATCAGACCCTGGAAGCTGCATCCTCAGGCACTGGCCTGCGAGGAGTGGATTAGCTCTCCCAATAGTGGGCTGTTAGAGTGAGCCTATGTGCTCTTTGGTTTCTGGCTTTCTGTCTCTCCATTCAACTTTTCTGTCTGTCTTTCTTCCACACATTCCCACAGTGACACCATCTACTGTAAGACCCTCACACAGCCAAGCAGATTCCATGTCCATGCTCTTGAACTGCAGCATGGTGAACTAAATAAATCTTTTCCCTTTAACATCTTCAGATTCTTAGGCACTTTGCTATAACAATACAAGATGGACTACAGCTGTCACAGAGGCGGAAAGTGGTGCTGCTGTGCCCTGGGTTCAGGAGAGTGAACCTCTAAAGCTCCAAGATTAAGTCTTTCCCAGAGTCAGCATTTTACCAAGGAGGCTAAAGAAAGCTTTAGAATGTTGTGCTAATGATGAGTATGATGCTTTGAAAAAAGTGTAATGGTTGGAGGGAAATCACAGAAACGCAGGGCTGGAGACAGGAAGACCACTCAAGAGGCTTTTGCAGGGAGGAGGTGAGAGGTGTAAGGAACGAAAGGTCACAAGGGAAAAGCACAGCAGGAGGAGTAGACAGTGTAGTAGCTCAGGGGGACTGTTCAGATAAGTCACAACTTCAGATGCTGGTGAAAGCTACTCCTGTGTCCCTGGCATGTGTGACTGCAGGGGAAACACATTTGAGTTTGTTAAAAATAAATGCTGTAAAAATATGTAAGCATATTTTCTTGTAGATATATAAAAGGAAGGAATCAACTACCCGGGTTTAAAGCAATGAACTGAGACTTAAAGAACATAAGATTAGGACAACAGTGCTGAGAGGATGAAAGGAGATGACAGGTGATAACAGTGGGGCAGGAGAGATACATTTATCAAGGATTTCTTTCTTGGTGTTATGGCTTCTGTTTAGATGCCACCCCAAAGCCTCACACAGTCAGAGGAGAGACTTTTTCAGAGGTGTCTGGCTGTAAAGTGTGGGATTGATTCATGGTGTGATGCTAGGGCAGTAAGCTCAAGGGTGTGAGCACTACCTAAGTCAGGAGGAGGTATAAGCACCAGAAAGAGCTGTGCTTGGCCTTCTTCCTTGCTTTGCTACCTTCTTCCACCAGGAACTGTTAGTCCTCTGCCATACCTGTTGGCCTGGCCACCCTGCCCTATGGACTGACACCTCTACAAACTGTGAGCTAAATAAACCTTTCTTGCTTTTACCTTTGAGTTTCTGGTATTTTGTCTCAGCAACGAGAGGAAAGTTACTAAGGCATTCGACATTTTTAAATTAGTTTTATTCAAATACACTTTGTATTGGAATGTACATGTATATAAATTGAATAGTACTTTAAAAAACATGCACTAATATAAAGATTGTCAAAGAGGCACTGACCATAAGGAAACGTGATGAAAACGTGCATCTGTGACGTCACTGTTTTATGTAAGTGGTTGATTCGCTCTCAATGCCTTCAAAATTGTGCCTACCAAGTGTGAGTTCACACCCCAAATCATAGTAATTATCTTTTAACAAACCCAAATCTGTTTCCTCTCTAGTGACACATGCCAGTGACACAGGAATAGCTTCCACCATCTTCTGAAGTTGCGGTTCCTCCGAGTCCTTTGAGCTGCCACACACAGTCTACTGCTCCTGACATTCCCTGCGTTGGTGACCTTTCATTGCTTTCTCCTCCTCACCCGGTCCATGGAAAAGCCTCTCGAGCAGTCTTCCTGCCTCCAGCCCTGCTTCTCTGTGATACTCCTCCACACCATTATAACTTTTTTCAAAGCACAAAAATGTGAATCTGAGTTTTTTTTATGGTTCTGTAACATTTTCTCGGTTTGAAAAAGAGAACTCTGTGATGGAATAAAGCCTCTGCAGTATTTTTATATTTCTCTCTCTCAAAGCAAAAGGATGTCACACATCCACTAACACAGGGGAAAAAAGCCTCAGTAATAAGAAGGAAAGGGAGCACGGAAACAGCATAGACTCTTCACCTCCATCTGCCCCGACCGTGCCAGCCAGAGGTTTTAGATTTTAGATTATTTTGAACTCTCTTGTTTGTCACAAGAAAGAAGTGGTGTGTCTTCTTATTCACTTAGAGTTTTAAGAGAGGTGGACTATTTAGTTATTTTAGAAATTTATAGAAATTTCATAGCATCCATGATGAGCATTCCAAACAAGCAAAGAGGCAAAACCAAAACAAAACAAAGCCTGTGGAGATTTGGGATCTTCTTTATGCTTTAGCCAACAAATTGACAACTCAACTGAAGAGTTCTGAATTCCAAGTTTGCTCTTGAATTTCGACACATCTGGAAACCATTTGTTCCCCACTATCGAAAGGAACCCAGTTCAAACAACTGAGTTGAAATCTATGACTTCAGGAAAACACGGGAGAGTCTATTAAAGCTCGAACAAGACATCACAGAGTTGTATTCTCTTTATCTAAAAATAGGTTTGCATCGTACAGAAATAGGTATGAGCCTAAAAGAAATAGCTGTAGATCTCATACATTAGGGTTATCAAAAAAGACTGATACAACTACCGTCATGCCACATGAATTATAGGTGGCTAATGAGTTGTAGTTTGATGATTTTTTTCCCATGGTAGTTGTACTATTACTTACATGGTAGAGACTGCTTGAAGGGTATTACTGAGTTGCAAATTCAGATTCTTGGATCACCCTGAGGAGGGGCTAGAAGAGAGTGAGGGAGTGCTACTCAAGGAGACAGAAGTTATGGGAAAGGGAGCTGAGGTTCTAACCATGGAGCCAAAAAGCTTTCCTCTCATACTCACGTAACATCATTCCATTATTTAGGGTCTTTTTGCTCAACACAGTAGAGTTTTTAAAAAGTAAAATATAACAGCAAAAATCTTCATATCATCTAACAAATTTATTTTTAAAAAAATTTTAGTAGTAATCTAAGTGCACATTTTAAAGTTATTCTCCTAAAAATTTTGACTGATATTTTCCTGTAAGACTTGATTTTCAATGGGAGGGGTGGTAGGGTGGGTGGGGCTATGGGAAAAAATGAGAATTAAGTTGTGTCTTATACTGGTACAAATCCCCATTATGGAGTGCAATCATGATGTGTATATTTAATGTACCAATAAAGATAATTAAAAAAAAAAAGACTTGATTTTCATAACTGGGACTCTTGGTTTTTTTTTTTTTTTTTTTTTTTTTTTTTTGTAGGTAGTTACAATAAAAAGACAAGCAGACATGTGGTTGTATTTATTGTGATGGGAAGATAGTGAAGAGATTCATTTTCAGGCGATTAAATCAGACACAGGGAAAAAATAGCAAAAAACTTTCAGAGTTCATGGATTTGATGGAAGAGGCTAGTGTATCAAAGGGAGATTATTAATGTGTCTTCATACCAATGTTGAGGTAGTTTAGTGTAGTCAGTAAAATTAATACTCAGATACAAGTCCATCTTCTTCACACTTAAAACTCCATGTTAAAACATAGGAGGCCATTCCTAAATTCAATACGGGAACTGGTAGTTGGTCCTGTTTTGGAGCATGACAAAGTTGAAAAGTACTTTTCTCAGTACTACTTCCACCTCCTTAGTATGACCATTTCAAAGTATGCATGAAAGTATTTGTAAATAGGCCTGGTATTAAGTTTTCCTGATTTCTGTTAATCTGATCGATAGTAATTCTTTATATGGTGCACAAGAAATGAAGCATACATTTCCTATGGGACAAAGCATGAGAAAAGTTGTCTGTACATTTCTTGGGCTATAATGAGAATGAACTGTAACCTACATAAAATACGTCTGTTGGATATATTATATAAAAAAGATCAATAGAAAGGGATTTTAAAAATTAGGGTGTAGTTCAATGTTAAAAATTGTAAACCTTGGCTATTTCCTGCTAATGAACCCCTTGTATCTTTCTAAAACACCAACTAGAAATTATATGGAACACAAAGACTTCAGTAAATCTTTTGAGAAGTTTCCTGTTGGTAATAGTTTTTTATATGCAGGAAGAAAGAAAATATTGTCCAGTTAGAAATAATGTCAAGGTTTCTGGGACACATTTGTTGATCAAAGTTGAACTTGAAATGTGGCCATTTAATAAAGGATTGATTTGAAATAGCCTTAATTTGACAAGTAAATATGTGATGCTCAATGACAATAAACACATATTTGATTTTGGTTTGAATTGAAGTAGGATGGAAAGGGGAGAAAGAGAGAGACAGAGAGAGAGAGAGAGAGAGAGAGAGAGAGAATTCTTTTGGTCTGTTTTATTTTTCCAGTGTTTGAATCAGTTAATACTTAATATTCTTTTTGCTCACTCTGTTGTCGTAGCCTGAGAGGCTGGTAGAATTTGCCCGCCTGAAACTATTGATGCATAATACATTATATGGAATAATATTCTTACTGTCCTTTGAGCCTTGGGTTTCATTATCACTGGAAAACTTTGATAGCATTAGCTTTTGAAATGCTGCACACACGGCACGTGGCTGTGTACAGCTCTTTGTATATTTACAAAGGTAGCTGGACTCCATCTTCTAACAACAAAGGCATACTCATATCAAATAAAGTTATATTCTTTCTATTATAATATGTCAAGCTATATTTATTCTTCATTAATTATCCAAACTACATATATGCATTTATATGTACGATAATTTTAGATTAGATAAACTGAATCCCAATTATCCATAGTCTTCTTTATTCTACACATGTGAGTGGGGGAGATATTTTGTCACCTCTGATGAATGAATGTCATTTCCGTACTCCTGGAGTGTGAAGTCCTGTTCACAAGAAGCTTATTATCTACAGTCTGTTACTCAGTAACAACAGCTCAAATATTTTTGGCAAAGAGACTGATATAGTCGATAGAATTCTATGAACATGATATGAGAAGAAATCAGAAATTGTCATAAACTGGAATAATTCAAAGTTGGCAATTTAAAGTCAGCAAAAGGATAAAATAAATGAGCAAAACTTGGGGCAACAGCATTGTGTAGTGCTTTTGTGGTGAATAAAAATGAGCTTTTATCACATATATTGTGACTTTGTTAAAGGAATGTGTCTTTCAGGTTTTTTCTCACTGTGCTGACTCTGTGTTCATCCCCTTACTCTTTCACATATTGCTTTAAAATTTTTCTGTACTTTTCCCCACTGCCTTGTCTGCAGGCTGCAGTTAAGGAATGATGTGAAATAAATGTTTCTCGAGGAACAGAATTTTTCTAATGGTGAACTAGTCACACTTACAGCAGCTAATGAAGAGATCAAGGTAGCAGAAATCAGGTTTCAATTTGGAAAATCTGGAATTCAGTTTCTAGGAAACCAGTGACTAAGTGAAATGGATTATTTATGCCACAAATAGAAAATAGATATATCAATTCTGAATACTTTTATTTATTTCCTGACCCCTATATTTGTATATAGTTTCACAACTGATGATGTCATTTATGTCAGGCATCTCGTATTAAAGTTTGTAGTATGAAATTAAAAAAAAAAAACAACAACAAAGTTTGCTTTTAGATATCTCCGTGAACCACAAAAAAAAATTTTAAACAGCTTAACGGATGCATAACCTATTTTGCCTTGTGAAATCTCATGGAACGTCGTGAAGAAGCAGAAGGTCTAAGTAGAGTTACTATCAGGGCAGGAGTGAAAGGAACACACACTTTATATTGCTAATTACTTCTGAATGTGAATGTAGAAAATCTCAGCAAACATGTTTCATGTTCTTTTTCTCTACTGGAAGAGTCTGTTATTTTCTGCCAATGAGAATGTGTTGCCCATGATTAAGTTTCAAATGTATCTATGATTCAATTTCTATTTTAGTATAATTTTTAAGTCTTTATTGTGGGGAGAGGGTAACTAGAATTTTTTTAACTTCATTAGTTTTCATATTTAAGTAATGTTAGAAATGATGGATTCATTTATAAACAGCATAGAAAACTATTTTATATAAAATTGGACTATATAAAAGAGATTCTAAGCTGTGGGACCTGGTAGTCTTATAGAAGAGGAAGAGGAGGACTTAAAGATGAGAAGTTGCTGTTTTCCTGAATGTGAAATCAAATCTTGCTGAAATTTAAAAATGGTAAAGCATACCTTTCCCAGAACCAGTTTCAATATTCATCTGTCTTTCAATTTTAGCCCTTTTCCCATGAGTACCAGTGTTCCAAGACTCAAGCAGCGAAGACCTGATCAAAGTGCATGACCCACAGGCCCATCGAGGGTTCACAGGTTGTTCAGTGCACATCTCTTAAGGACACCAAGTCTTAGAACTGAAAAACGTGCTTCAGAATCACATAGAGATATGTGTAGAGAAATTTGTCCAAATGTGGATTCCTGGACCTACTGAAAACCTCCTGAGATAGAATCTTTGGAATGAGACCAAACTTTTCCATTTCTAAAAAATATAAATTTTGATATTGAGTACATTCACTTAAGAGGACCACTCGCTCACCTTTTGCACATCTTGTCTATTGCACTTAATAATTTGCCTGCATTCCTCCCAAAATGAAAAAAAAATCTCATTTTATCATACTATTGTATTGGTGAACAGACAAAATATGGTATTTTCAAATATATTTGCATTTAATAAGAATTATTGCTATAGAAATGCACCTCCATTTGGCAGAGCCTTAGGCACTCTGAAAGAAAAAAGAGACTTGTGCAATAAGTATATTTAGGAGGAAAGGAGGCTGGGGGGCAGGTAGAACTACATAGACAGGATATTTATAACTGCGATTTTCCTCTGGAGTGAAATCTTCAAAGCTGTTTCTCCAAAGAAAAGCAACTTCTTCTCTTCTTTATGAACTCAAAGGTTCCCTAAATACACACAGGCCCCATCCGCCTCCACACTGTTGTATATAGCTACCTTTGGCAGGTTCTGTAGGTGACAGAGATCTGCAGACAGAAGTAGCCACTTTCCATGTGGAGGATTTGTAAATCATGTAAGCTCATTGGTTTCATGATACTTTCCAATTGACTACACTAGAGTAGAAAGAGAGATAACAATTCCTTTTTACACTAACATCTATTTCTAAACACTTCCCATGGAATAAGTCTACATAATAAATTTGTTGAAATTTACAGGATAAAAAGGATAATAGCCATTTTATATTCTTTCTTTCTATTCATCTATTTATCTATATCTGTCTGTTTTCAGATGGATGAATCTGTTACTTTTTATGAGACTAGATTTACTATGGGCCATCTGTTAATGGTTAGTGAAAATTATTTAGGGTCATAACAGTAAATACAGTGAGGATGGGTCTGAGATTGAGTGAAAATGCACAGATCTTAAATATCTGGCTGATTTGTAGGAGACAGGGTAAGAGGACACAACCAGAACCCTTGTGGAAAACTCCAATTCCTTGTGAGACCCACAGCAAAAGGACAAACAAACAATAAACAACAAACAACAAAATTGGAACCTTGAGATAAAGGCTGATCCTGGGCTTGACTCTTGCTACTCTGAGAAGCAGCAACAGAAGGCAGCAGTTCAATATTTCAAACTCACTGCACCTTTATTTGGTACCAAACCTTCACATCCATAATCCTAGCTTGCATAAATCAGACTGGATATACTAAATAATCCCTGTAGTTGAAGATCCTCCCATAGAGAAGGCCAATAATCTGCCAATAATCCTTGTGCAATAATCCTTGCAGTAGAAGATCCTGAAGGGTGGGGCAGATGTCCACTAATAATCTTAGTAGTTGATCCCGGAGAACAGGACAGACATCCATAAGTCCAACTAAGTCATCTGCAGTTCCCATAATTTATTCTAGCTGGGATTCTCAGCAAATATTCTCTTGGACTCTGTATTAATTTTTCTGCCCATTCTTCATCTGTGAAATGGAGAAGTAGTAACTCTTGTACAGTGATATTCTTTGAGAGTAAAGATTGCATTTCCCAAGATGAAAAATACTTTGTAGATATAACAGACATTACTATTACTTTAATTTTACCACATGCTGGGCATAAAATAGATCATGAAGCAATGTTTTCAAAATGCACAGTGGGACAAGATAAAACACAATGAAAACACACTACTTGATAGTGAGATTATAAGTTGAATATCTGCTATCGGAAAGCTCCTCACAGTGTGAGGCTTGGGTTGTTTTTTTCAAAACCAATTTTGCTACTTCCTGGAAAGGAAGAACAGACTACTGAGATCATTGATGGGATCACTGATCACAGAGCTCTGTGGACATAAGGGACTCTAGAGGGAGAAGAAACAACTAGGTGAGCACCAAATTGCCCTGTTCTCTGCAAAAGCCAAATGACCCTTGCTCGGTACACCACATCTCTGAGTGATGCACCCTGGCAATATGAGGTGGTCTAGTAAAAAGACAAGATACAAGAGTCCTTAAGAGAGAAGGCTGATGCTTCTTTCAATCTCTAAGACCTGAGAAAAGACAAGTCAGTGCTGAGAATTAAACCTCATCCAATGCATTTGGCTAATTAAGTTATACTTAATTATAATAGAATACAATTAAATTATAACTTCTCATTTACTCTAGCATATTTCATTGCTCCACAGTATATAGGTTCATGGCTACCCCATCACATGTACAGACATAGGAACATTTTATTATTGTGTGAATTCTGTTGGGCAGTGCTTGATTTGATTGGACTTTTATAAACTAAGTCATCTGTAATGCAAAACCTTTCTGCAATAACTTCAAATATAAGTCAGAGCCTACATATACTTCCTGTTTAATTTCATTGTGCAATTGTATCTACAGATTCCTCACCTGTCACTCACTATGTGACATATAGCAGAGAGAGCCATACTTATCAGATAAAATGATGCACTAAAATTTGTATTAAGATATAGACACTTGTATGGTTTGAATGTTCCTCTCAAATTCTATATGTCAGAAATTTTATCTTCACATCAATGCTGAGAAGTAAGACATTTAAAAAAATTCAACTCTCTATTGATACATTTTATAATCACATCACGATCACACTCAACATTGGGAATTTGTAGCAGTATATGACATGAGTTAATTCTCTTTTTTACCCATTCTCTTGCCCACCTTATAGCCCTCATCCCCTATATACATATGCTTTCTTTTTTTTTTTTTTGAGAGGTAAGGCCTTCAAAATGTGATTAAGACATGAAAACAGAGCCTTTAATATTTTTTAAAATTTCAGGGTTGGCTACCTAATTTTTTGCTTTGGCTTGCTTTTGGGGGACTCTAAAATGTCATATATTTGATCCTATTTGTCAGCCTTTCCTCACTTATTTTACTAATCTTCTTACTCTTTTTAAACTTTTGTCTGAAGTTTAAAATTTTTCTTTGCTTTCTATTTGCCTTCTGTACACATTGCGATACATGCCCATTCTTGTGTTGCGTGTATTTCAGACTTTAATTTTTTCCTGAGTTGTTTTTGGGTCCCGTTGGTTTTACATACTCTTGTCTAGTTACGTTTTATTGTTCTTTCCTTTGGGATCTGGGCTGTTTTCAAAGCTGCACTTGTTTCCTTTATCCTCTCATTTATCTGTGGGTCATTTTTGCTTCTTTAGTGGACAAATTTTCCTACTGTATTCTGTGTTCATTGACATATCCTTAGGTTAATTTGCATTGTTTTCTTGTCATCGAAAAGGTTAAATAAATGTTGTAGATACCGATGCTTTCCATTTCCATAGTTTGATGTGGACAAATTTTCTTGGGCTATCTGGATGATTGTGCTGGGGAGAGTCCTTTTGAATTGAACATTTCTTTTCTGTGGAGAAGTACTCAAAATACATGTTTGAAATTTAAGTCTAGATCACAAGTCTAGATCTCAGCTTTCAACTACCTCCTTCACTGTGAGCCTCAGAAAAGCTTGAGACTCCACCATTATCCTACTCCTGGAGTTCTATACTTTGACTGTTCCCAGGAAACCATCAGGAGCGTCTCTTTCTGCACACGGTGCTCCTCCTCTGTCCAATTCAGTACACTTTCAGTTGTGTTTCTTGAGAGTAAGGCTTTGTGTAATAACGTGAGGATTTTCTACTTTTTCCAGACACTTACCCTGACATAGTTCTGTTCCATCTTTTCATATTTCCAACAACATTCTTGTTAAGATACGTACGGTCTTCTCAAATCTTTTCCTCCTTGCTGCCATTTTAACTGGCTCATTCCATTTTGATTGTGATTATTTTGGAAGAGAGTTTGGGTTTTCATGGCCTGTAAAACTAGTGAATATCAGCCTTGCCCCACACTCATCACGCACTGTCACCAATCTCTGTAGGTCACTCAGCTCTGGGTACTTAGTCCCGGTGTATACTACTAGTGAGCTCATGGGGTTCCCCATGTGTAGTTCCACTGAGGGTGCTGGTGATGGTGTGTGTGTGTGTGTCTGTCTGTGTATGCACATGTGTGCATTCATGTGTCTGTGTTTTTTCCCATCCTAACTTAGTATTTGGCTGGATCTGTGGAGTGTTTTAAAAATTATACAGCTCCCATCATTGCGTTACCGATTTTTGATTTGTTTGATATCAAGGGGTTTAACCTTCATTTATGTGGTGAAATTTATCATTATTTCCATAACCAGTTTGCTTAGAAATGTGAAAATAAAGATATATTGGTATTTCACTTTTTGCACATAAATTAGCATTTTTGAAATGTAATATTGATTATTAACTTTCTTTCTCCCACTATTCAGAGGGCAATGCGAGGGCAGTGATCACGGCTCATTAATCTTTGTGTTTTCACCATCTGGCACCTACAAAAAACTGCCTGTTGTAAAAACATGAATAAAAATATAAATTAATGAATTGTTATTATGATTTAGTACATATTTTATTCTTCCTATATCCACATAAAACTTCAGTCAACCTTTTCACATCTTCAAATTTTTAGTTCCTTTTCCTGCTTTCATTTTCTCACTATAGAGTCACTAATAATGCTTTAGCTATGTTATTTTTACTCTCCACATAAAATTCAAAAAATTTCATGTATTTGTTTGCTGTTATTTTCATAGATTTAATTAATAAGGCAGTTTACTAATGAAAAAATTTTATATCAGTCAACAGTCTAAATTCTTCTAATAGAAATACTATCTTATAACTGAAGATGCCCAATTTTTCTCATATTGTACTTTCATTACTGCTAATGCTTCGAAAGTGATTGACTGTGAGAATTATTTTCTTTGTACGTGTGTTTTATAAAGTTTTTCATGTGGGTGACCACCATAAGCATGATAAAATGTCCCCACATTATGATAAACTACATCTTATTTGATTTTAGCATTCAATACTCATCCATTGCAAATTATTTTCTGTCATATAAAAATGTACTTAAAAGTTCTTTGAGGCTGTGTTTTGATTACTATTCTATGTATGGCAAATAGCATAGTATCTGTTTAATAAAAGTTTATGAAACAAATTATTCTCCTCTACCAATCCTTAATATATCCCATGTTTTGAACTAGCTGAATTCACTAATTAATCAATCTCTCTATTTGAGATGGAATGGTATATTGCAAAGCTGTGTTAGTTGTAGTGGCCAAAAAATACACTGCTGATCTGCATAATTAATTCAGTGATAGCACTTCCTGTCCTCTTTCGATGAACTAAGCCCTTTCCTTGAAACCACACCTCCTGGTGGGCTGCTCTCAGCCAATGACAGCACAGTGAAGAGGAAGGCAGCCCCTTCCTGTAAGATATGGGACCCCTTGGACTGGAAGACTCTTCATTAACTTGGAACAGCAACACTCTTCATTAACTTAGAAAATATACATGGAACAGCACAGTAGTTGGAAATGTCCTCTCCAGAACAATCTTCCATCTCCTTTCATTCTCTAGTTTTCAGATGTTCTTTTAGTGTTCACTGTTCATAGCTGTCTTGCACTAGTCTCATCTCTATGAGCTCACTGACAGTTTATCTTCTCTTCTAAAACACCCAACACAAATACACATTTGATACATTAGTATTTGACTTAGACACACTTTTATCAGGTTTACAGCTCATACAAAACAATCACAGAGGAAAACAATGTAGAAAGATAGCATCTGCGGCTAAATCGTCCCTGAGGCCAGTATGCCATTTTTGTTGAACATCTTGGTACAGAAGCAGGAAATGTCAATCCACTCATCTGGTATGATGCTGGAGATTAATTCTAAGAAATTTCTAAGCTATTTAAATGTGGAATTGAAAGGGCATAAACTTTAGAATCAGAAAGATCCTGTTCATCTTTGAATTCAGAGGCAGTTCTGTGTATAACAAAAACCTAGATATTTTATGGGTTGGGCAGTAAAATAATCAATTTAGTCAATCAAATCTATTTATTTAAGTTTTATTTTATTTTATTATTATTTTTTAATTGAAATATTTATTGGTGCATTATATATATACATCATGATTGCATTCAACAATAGCTCATAGAACCCTCTGATCTCCTCTGAGTGGAATGCTGTCACTTGATGAATCTTCTTATAGATTCTAGATGAAATTATTTGGTGATAAAGAGAGTAATGATATTTTATGAGTTGTGACTTTTAGATATCAAATTTAAAAAAGTAAAAACTTAAAATTCTTCAGTAAATGATTTTTTAACTTCCTTAGATATTTAACTTGACATTAATTTGAAGGGAACAAATTCATATTTATTAAAAACATACAAAAAAATGCAAGTTAACCCTTAAAACTCATTATCTCTATAAGTTCAAACTTTTGCAAATACAAAATAAACGCTAGGGAATACAAGTCTTAAAATACTCACCTTTTAAAATATTCAAGTCAGAGGTGACTCTTTTCAGGGGTTCTTAATCTGGGGAGAGGGAGTGTTGGAGTTGATGGAGTTAGAGTGGACATTTGACTTACAAACTCAGTTTGTTCTTTAGGGCTGGTTGTAACTCAAGTTCATCAGTTGAAGTCTCAGACTCCTCCCTACAGCCTTCAACATCTTGCTCCTGTACACAGGGAGATTAAGTTAATGAAGAGTGTTGCTGTTCCAAGTTAATGAAGAGTCTTCTAGAAAGAGTCCTAGAAAGATATGGGTCCAGCCTCCCGCAGTGAATCTCACACAGGAAAGGATGTTGTAATGTTTCTTCCAGAACTCTTTAAGAGTTAGATCTGCATCTGAAACCGTATAGATGCACAAGTGGCCTACATTTCGGTCATAATTCAGGACTTTGGTTGTCAGTTAAAACTAAAATTATGGTTGTAACCCAAGTTTTTCATACATCAGGCTGATTGTAACTCAAAAGTCCATTGCAGTTGGATGTGAAGAGTCAGCAGTGGAGCCTGAGGGAGATTACTCTCCCAGGGAACTGGGTTGATCTTAGGGCCCAGCTCTGGGGAAGAGCCTGAGAAGTTGGGAAATGGCTTCAGACATTGGGGTACAGCTCACTTTTACCCAGGGACACAAAGACTTCCCACTGAAGGGTGAGCACAGCCAAGTTAATGAGCAGACTGCTCCCTGGAAGCCCTGGTGAGATGAGTCCATTTCAGGAAATCACTGAGACATGCTCAATGAAAGGAGACTTTGTCTGACCACTTAGAACAGATGTATCTGTATCTAGATTTTGAGTGCTTAACTCTGAGGAAGGAGCTATGTTACTGTTTATATAAGTACAGTGTGTACAAAGGGGGACTAGAGTTGGATATTAACATTTAGGAGGATGAGGGAGGTGTGGAATGCTTTTTTAAGCCCTGCACTTGACGAAGGTTACAATTTTTCCTTTCACTTGCAGTAAAAAGTCATCTTTTTTTCTTCATTCCTTGTTGCTTCTGACTTCTTAGAGCAATTAGGAGTTTATCTGTCCTGCAGACTCTCCACTGGCTTCACACAATGGCAAGTCTGCTGGTTGTCCTGACTTCTCTTTCTTTTCTACTGCTTTTCAGGATGTGTTGTTGTCAGAACTCCCTCCGGTCTGATTACTGCCATTTCTGCTCTGATTGCAATTTTTCTGCTGATGAAATTAACCTTTTATTCCAAGCAACCTGTGTTCCAGGGACCACGGTCAGCTTCTTTCATTCATTAGCCAGCTGTTTTTTATTTATTCTTCTCTCTTGTGAAGCTGATAATAAGAATGCCACCTAAATGAAATGCATTGCATGATGTAAACTCCTGCGACATGGTGACTGTAATTTGGTCTTCATGCTCAGGGCCAGATCTGTGCATTGTGTTCTGACAGGTTATGCTATGGCATCTTGGTGGGATCTGAGAGCTAAGTTGGGGGAGGTTAAAGAATAAAGCAAAGCTGTGAAATTTTAGAATTATTGGTGAAAAACAAGAATTTTCTCTCCTCACTAGAATGATGTTTTTTTTCTTTATTACAGATAATAGAAGTGGAATGGCCTATAGCAACCTTCTTTCCTCTCACATCTTTACCATTTAAACATTGTGCTATGATAATGGATGACTAAGCCGGTTACACAGCACAGAGAGCACAGACAGACTTCTGCAATACAAATAGGCTTATTTCCCTCCCAAACATCTGCCTTTCCAACATTTTAAAGATAGGCCTACTCATTCTTTATGGTTCTCTTATCTGGTATTCATCATCAAAACATAAATCCTCTTGTTATCATTTTCCCAAGGAAAGCAGAAAGAATGACACATGGGGATGTTCTCAGTGGCTTTCCTGTGCACAGAAGCCAGTTTGCTGTTTGACGTTTGGCTGCAGTGTGGTAAAGTCTGCTTGCTTTCAATTATTCAAACCCATTTATGTTTTTTCATGCCAAGTTGGATGGGTTTATATTTCTATTTTTCCAATTTGGAAATGAGGTTCTTTGGATGAATCAAAGCATCCCTAGGCTACTGCAGGCAAAGTACTTTCTGAAGCCTTTTAAGAAATTCATATATCCAGAGCAAAGGCTCAAGCCTGGTACTATGTCATCTTCCTTTTTTGCCTCTGGATATTCAGTATTCTCTTCTAGGTGCTCTTGCCCAGTGATCCCAGATTCAGTTGATTTTCTTTTAGCAAGAACAATATTACCTAAAGCCAGTTCCTTTGCAAAGAAATAATTTCATGGGTCACAATCTGTCAACAGATAAAAACATTAAAAAAAAAAAAAAACCAAGAATAGAAAAACGAAGAACAGATTAGTCAGTTTAGCACCTGGCAGACCAAACCTCCCTCTGCTGCTGTTCCACCTATGTTCACAGTGCTAGTCCGTATGTGTGCTTGTTTATGTTGTTATTGACTTATTCTTACCCTAAGCACGAGCACTGATTGCAGTGACCAAGCGCCTTGGTTGGTAGGTGAAATAAAAGTCTCTATCAGCTGGTTGCATGGGTAACACCAAACAGCATCAGCCAGCTTCTGCCTGCAGCCGTGTCAGTGGAGCTATCCAGAGGCACTTTTTGTACCATTGATTTTTTAAAAAAAATTTCTATGAAACCAGGACTGGGACCCAGCAGGTTTGGAATGACGCCAGCATCCTGTTGAGTCAGAAGAAAAGGCTAAGAGTAGGAAGTATATTGACCCAATTTATTGGACAAAGTGCATTAGAGGTTACAGAACAGGTTGCCAAGGTGTTGTTCTCTAAAAGCTTTTTAGAAAAAGAAATTTGGGACAATGAGATACAAATGGAGTTGGTGGTGAGGGTCAAAGAAAACCTAGGCTTTCAATTCCTCTGGAAAGCACATATTCTTTGACAAGAATCTTGTTCCTGGCTTTGGGCAGGATAAAATTGCAGCATTGTATATTAATTATTTGTCCCTTTAATTGCTAATGTTTATTTTAAATTGTTAAATTTCTTGCCGTCGTCTTTGAGTGAAATGACTCCAAGAACAAAATTCATTGTTTTATTCATTGTGTATGCACATGATAGTTTCACATAAAAATTACATGAAAAGCCTTGGAATATGTTTTCTGCTTGACAAAGTATGCTAAACTTGTCAGAGAAGTAGTATGACATCTAAGACTCAAGGTTCTAGTTAACCTGCACCATAGATGTAAGAGCTCCTAGCAAACTGAATAGGTGTGGCTGAGAGTTTTGCTTCTTCTCTTGATACCTACACCTATCCCAGCTACTCAACCACAGAGCTCATGTGGATGATGAAGATGCCATATCAACTTCCTTGGAAAATCTCCTGCAGAGGAAATTTGGCTAGATCTCTCCTGGGGAGGAAAACTTCCCTGTGCACACACTAAGAGCATCAAGAAAAATGTACTTATTAACCAATTAGAAAAAAGAACAGCAATTGTTAAGAAGAAGCAAGACATATCCAGGGATACTGAGACAAGGGTGATTTGCATCCATATTCTGAGGGTGTATGCTCTGGCACACCAGGGAAGCGCATTCTTCTCTGTGGTCCACCTGGCCCTTCTAGCAGGTACGTCGTGCTGTTTACATTACTCTTGGATGAAGCCTTCAGATCTTTTTTTTTTTTTTTTAAGCAAGTGCTGTAACCTTTATGCATGTCGCCCAAACCCTGGCCTCATAGAGCCATCTTTACCCAAAGGTACATCATCTGATAATGTAATCTTATTCATTTTAATCAAAATTTTGCTTTAGAGATTTTTCTAAAATAACTGTTTAGTATCACTTGAATAATTTGTAGGTAATATACTTTTTGCTAAAAATATCTACAGGGTTAAAACAAGGAGAGAGTCTGAAATGACATAGCTTTCTATATTCTTTCCAGCTTATTAATCTACTAAAATATGCTGATCAGATAATTCACCAGATATACTTTCTCAATATTCTCGAGCATGTCTTGCTCAAAAGGTTATCTTGAAACAAGGATCAGATACAGTCAAGGTTTCTTAATGACAGGAGCATTTTCTGAGAAATGGATCATTAGTGAATGTCATGGTTGTGAGGACAATATATATTTATCCTAGATGGTTTATCAGTGATGGCCCTTAGGCCGATCTCTTAATATTAAAAAAATTAGTTGGATTAAACACCTGTTGAAATACAGGATGACATCTAAGGAGTTGTTTCAGAAACTTAATAAATGCATGCAAGAAAGTGGGATAAGGAATTTATTTGATGTGGGTTATTCCAGTGGATTTACCTTTCAGTCGAATGAACTTCCATTTCATCTTGCTTAATATAATTTGGACTTATTTGGAAGCTGTTTGAGTCAGATCAGGGAAATCTAGAATTTGAGTTTAAATGGTAGGTTTCTAGATTGTCCTAGCATTAATAAATGTAAGTCAGTAGATGTGCGGTGGAAAAAAATGAAAGATTTCCAAGTGCAGGTCTGATGAGATATGTGTATAGAAATGAAATTTCAAACTTGGTTACTAAACCAAATGGAAAAGATGGCTGTTGCACATGAAAAACCAAGCTAGAAGCAGAATATGAGATTTCAGGTGCTCAATCAGGCAAGAGATTTTTATATTTTTTCAATATAGTATCAGATAAAAACTAACAGAGGCTTTAAGAGCAATACTATGTGGCTTTGGTTCTGATCTCTGTCACTTTCTTACTTGGTGGCTTTGGATTGCATACCTAGTTTCACTAAGGTTTACTTTGCTCACCTGTAACATGGAAATAATTGTTTATACTAACTTATACGTTATTGTAGGAACAATACACATCAATGTATGTAAATTGCCTAAAACAGGATCCTACAAATAGGAAAAAACTGCATAACCATTAGCTACTCTACTATTATTTTTATTTTGAAATATATATTTTTTACAATAAAGCATTAATGATGAGTCTAAGTTAAAAATACAGTTACTTTTTTACTGTATTGTGGCTTGATTGTTTACTTTTTGTTACTTCTAGCAAATGACTAAAATTCTTAAGTCTTGGATTCTTTTCACTTTATAAAGGAAATTAATCATTCACAGCATTCATTGTTATTTTGATGATTAAAAAAGACAATGACTGGAGAAATGTTCTGTGATCTATACAATACTATAGGAGTCCAGAAGGTTTCATCTTTCAGTGACAATGAGAATTTTGTCCGAATTCAACAGCTACATAAAAATGGGATAACACTTGAGTCTCTAGGAGAGGTGGTCAGGGTGGAGATGGCTTCCTGATGGACTCTCAGGACTAAAGAGCATGACCTTGGTTTGATTTATTTTCTTTCATAATTGTCAGCTCATAGATAAATAACTTATTTCTCCAGGCAAAGATTCATATTATCAAAGTTCCTAAGATGAATTTACATAACCAGAAAGCCAACATATTATTCTGCAGTAAGCAAAGCAATTGACAGGCAAGCCAGAATAAGCACACATCTGTACTGCTCGTTAACCTTTTCCTCCCATGTACAGAAGGATACAGGAAGCCAAACCACATAGTCCAGTAGTTGCTACAAGGTGACTACAACACCAGGATACTCTGGACAAGGTGCCTTCTTGAGTGTGCTTGGGACTTTGTGTTTATGGTATTTGCCTCAGTGACTCCTTCTTTTGCTGACATGGATGGGTGGTCTTTTCCTCTGAAGAAGGCCCAACAAGTAGGTTAACAGAAAGTGAAAGAAATACTTATTTTCTCCAACTGGACCTCAGAAAGGAGATAAAATCATTATAGGGCCAAAAGCAGTGTCCTTGTGCTACTCCTCCTCCAGAGGATAGTCACTGTGAGGAAAGTTCTGTTAGGCCCCAAATAAAGAGAAGGGAAAGCAGTTTAGTGTTTGGAGTGGAGGAATTCTCAGAGTACCTAGCCTCGGACCTGGCAGGAGATCAGGAGTCTGTGTCAGCTGGGTGCTAAATTCCTGAAATGGGAGCTTTGCATGGGGGTAATGGAACTGAAATGGCACCCTTGCATTTTCCCCAGGGTGGAAATGGCCTCTGATGGTGGGATGGGTAGATGTCAGCAGAATGAACTCTCAGAGCTGTGACGCTGGGATGATTCATGAAGGATTTCTGAGCCCAGGCTTAGCCTGAAAAGATTATGTCATCTTTAGGCCCCAACAGCAGTAGCCCTGTTCTAAGTAAACCAGAAAGCAGATGGCACCTTGATGTCTTAGTCTTCCTAAATTTCCAGGGACTGCTTCATGAGATTAGAGGTGAGAGGACACTGCCCCCACCACGAGTTCCTGAGAGCTAGTTTTCAGTAAACAGATATGTCCATAGAAGATCAGAGTTAATTGATTGGATTTATGATGGTTTTAAATCTCAGTTTAGGGGGGGAGGCATTTGTTTTATTTACAATTATTAGCAGCTATTTTCTTGTCAGATACATACACTGAAAAACAATCCTGATACCCCAAAAGCACTGTGACTGAAGAAGATCTACAAGGAATTATCTCAACAAGGTATGCAGACACACTTGCTAAATGTCATTGGAGAAAGTAAGTGTAGGGCACATAAGAGTTGTCCTCAGGCCAGACCTAGTGAAGATGAAGGAGGGCACATGTGAACAGAAAACGTCGTTACCCACACTGACGGCAAAGGGAGGCTGTGAACATTTCTTGAAGGAAGCTCTAGCTTTTAATTTACATGAGGAACTCACGTGAGTCAATACTGCAAAGAAGGGGAAATTATTTTCTAAGGGATTGTATGGCACCTAAGAATTCAGTGCATTTGCTACAACTAGTATGGAAATGCATAATTTGAATGACTGCATTCTCTGCTGTGGGTATGAAAATGCATTATTCCCTGAGTAATTTTGTTTTCCGTTAATATGCATGCGCTCTCGCGTGCACACGTGTGTGTATGCGTCTGTGTGTATCTGTGTGTGTGTCTGTGTGTAAGATCCTGCCATATTTTCTTGCTCAGACAACCAGCTTAACAAAGGTGGACAAATGTAGAATAACTGCCTTGGCTTATGCATGTTATTTCTGATCAAGAAAATGCAAAGTTAAATGACATGTTAAAAAAATTAGTATAAAATATTGTCCTTTTAACAAAGCACTAAATATCAAAGTCAATCAAACCTAACTATGTTAAGTATATAATTTACTTAACTTTGACAATGCAGTAATTTTTGTAATCATTATTTACTGGTTCATTTATCTCCCTTTATTTAGTACCAAAAACTAGTAAGAGCACTATAAGGATGAAACTAAATGAGTGACACATATCCGTTGGAAGAAATGATCCAGTCTTGAGACATGAAACAATGAATTAATGAAGAACCTGAAAACTCTACCTTAAAGCTTTTGGTTTTTATCATGGGGATATTTTCTTTTTTATCTTTGGAGATTTTTATCTTATTTCTCTAATACTACTTATTTGCTAACTGGTATCACTGTTAAATTTCTAGAAAGCCAAAAGTTTAAGCAAGAATTGGAAGGTGGAATAAAATTGCAGAAGTTAGTGGAGATTAAATAGTTGAGCAGGAAGGGTCAGGAGAAGGATGTAATCACAAAGCAACTGACAAAGAGGTGGCAGTGTCCTATTTGGTGAGTTTTCTGACTATTCAGCGATCTCTCAGATGACCAGATACTTTTAAACTTTATATTCAAAAGCTAGTAAGAGCTCTATGGGGGTGAAGCTAAAGGGTGGCATAAATCTGTGATATATCCAAGCCATTAGCAGGTCTGGACAGAGCCAATAAATACGTTATGTGAATGTTAAAATAAGAGGATGGGGTTGTAGGTTGGGTAAAGACATGGGAAAAATGTGAATTAAGTGGTGTCATATACTGGTACAAATTCTCATTGTTAAGTGCAATTGTGATGTGTATATATAATGTACCAATAAAGATTTGAATTTAAAAAAATAAAGTTTATAAAACAAGGATACATTTAAGATCTATTGGGAGGAAGAAAGAAAGTCACTGTTGGAATCAAGCTCTTCTGTGAAGCTGGTAGTTTTAATGTTGACACTTCGAATGCAAGGAAAAGGCTGTCTCTGGTTGGGAAGCTGGCTCCTGTATAAACATCTTACTAAAATCCAACCTGGCCTTCCTGATGATGTCATTTTACTATCTTCCTAAAAGTATTCAATTGTATTAGTGAAAACCCACCTCAAAGACAGATGAAATGAAGGATAATTAAAGCTAAGGAATCTGAAGCTTCCTTATGATGAGGATGTCAGATAGGAAGTGTATAAGTAACTGTCTCGTGGAGTGTGGAGCTGTATGGAACAGAGGGGACAAACAAAAGGAAAGGCAGAGGCAGACACTGAGACAAGCCAGCTAATTCACAATTGCCTACCTTTGTCTAGCTGGTTACCAGAGCAAGAAAAACAGAGATGGATTCTGACCAAATAAATATCTAATGCTCAAGGATGATGGAGTGCTGATACACCTAAATGTGCATATGTAGCTATTTTTGTTCAGTCATACCATTTTTGCTTTAAATAGCAAACTTGCTTATTTAAACTCAATTCATTTTTAAAAATGTTTGAATTTTGGATTCTACAGTGTTTATATCATGGCATTTCTTGCTCTATTAGGTTTCCCTCAAGATTGTTTATGTTGATATCCATTTAGGGATGGTCAGATTATAAAAAATTTCAAATGTGCTTGTGTGTCTATCTATCCTACATTATTGAAACCTTTTTCCAAATAGCTTTTTGTTGTAATAATAACTATGGCCCAAATTATCCCTCCTACTGGAATTTAGTGGAACTTACTTTAAGAAATACAAGTAATTGTATAAAATTAAAAATTCTTTTCTTTTTTTTTTTTTTTTCTTTCTTTTTTTTTTTTTTTTCTTTGAGACAGGGTCTCACTTTGTGGTTCAGGCTGGCCCTGAGCTCAGTCTCAAACTCACATCACAGCAATCCTCCTGCCTCTGCCTCCCCAGTGCTGGGATTACAGGCATGAGCCACCACGCCCAGCACTGTGGTATGTGGTGCTGGTTGCTGCTGGGCGTGAGTCTCCACGCCCAATATTGTCATGTGGTTACCGGGAATCAAACCCAGGCCCTTGCGCTTGCAAGACAGGTGCCGGAACCACTGAGCTATATCCCCGGCCCTAAAATTAAAAATTCTTAAGACTGTTAGTATCTTAATATAAGTAATTAATAAACAAGAACTCAGGATGTACAAAATATTTCGGTGTTTAAAAAATTCATATAACTGATAAAAATAAAAAGGTAAAATATGTGCTACTATTGACTACAAAATGATCTCACTTCTCTTTCAATTACATATCAGAGAGATGTTTTTACTGGGTTGAGAATTCTATTTACAGAAGTGATTCTTTTTGTTTTACACAAAGATGTAAATTAAACAAAGAAAGAAGTGTTCCCATTTGATTTGAATTTCACATTTCATTCCTACTAAGTCATTCCAGGGAAGGTGCCTGTTACAGATGAAGGGCCAGCGTGTCCAGCCTGGGGACACTTGTCCAGCCTGGGGAATTCCAAGAAAAATTCTTTCTAGCACTATTCCCAATGTGGTGATCTATAAAAGTTGCTATACAGAATAAGAGCAAGCATACACACATAAAACACACAAACTGATGCATACATAACACATACTTATTTACAAACACACCTAGCTTTAAATTTTATAAGTGAATTAAAATAGGTTATTGAGAATGGCATCCCTAAACTTCATTGAATACTTTTTTTCCTTTGTCTTTAAAACATCATGGTTAAAGAGCTCTCTCGGGCAACATTCTGGGACAGACCTGAATTTCATAGCCACTATTTCAATGTCTAGAGTGAGCAGTCACCATATGTTACTCCTTCACAGAGTCTTGCCTGAAATAGGCTTTCTTTCAGACTTGGACATGCCAAAGTCTAGCAACTATTTGATTTCTAGTATCGCATACATGTTTATACGGTATCAGCGACAACGAAGTGCTCTTCTATCTAATCTGATGTGATCTCACTCCTTTTTCCTTTTGGTTGAATGCTTTTAAGATCCTAATCAAATCTCTCTCTACCTTACAGAAAATCCTTTATTATTTGTTGAGTATCGATCATCATTCCTGCTCTCATGATAGAAACACCAGCCTCACCCTGGTGTGCGGTGTGTGTTTGCTGGAGGCACCATTGATAATGTCAGAAATGATGTCACCACAGTTCTGGGAAGACAGTGCATTTTTCATGAACTTGTGTTTCTTTTTCTGTTCAGCATTGAAGATAGCAGAATACAAGTATTTGTCAGACAAGATTTTTTAAAATGCAAAATTTTGGTAGCTGAGTACATTTTTTTCTAAATCGATGTTTTGAGATAGTCTTACGAAGGCAGTTTTAGCTTTGTTTAAAATCAATTTCTAAAGTAATTAGCAATGCCCTTTCAAAAAGAAAAGTGAAATATGCACTCTTTAATATGATTCATTGCCTTCTAACGTCGATGATAGAAATGTATAGTTGTTTTTTTTTATTTTCTGACTATCTCATAATTATAATTTACACATACAAATCCCACAGGCATATGTCAGCAACAGATGGCATTTATTAAAAATCCACATGCAGTCTTGAGTGGTGTGTCATTCTGCTTAAAGGCAAGGAAATGGATTAGACGACCTTTTAAGGTCATTCCACTTATAACTTTCAAAATTAAAATTTAAAGCTATCCTATTGTTTAAAATGTGTTATTTTAAATGTGTACACATCAAGCATATTTGATTGCAAGCAATATAAATGTAGCTGGAGTTAAAGTAATAAAAGGGTCTGACATACTGGATCAAGTACTGAGGACTACAGTCCCTTTTGGTCTTAAAAGTCTGGATTGAAAGATTATAATATGGTAAAATCTGTTTTTCCTTCTTTTTTCACTGTGGGTTGTTTCATGGTCTTTCCAGCATTTAAACTCCTTTCACGTGGCTGAGAGATAGATCCAGAAGATGAGAGAAAATAAGACCCTCAAAAGGACTCTAGGAACTCCAACAGTCACTTCAACTGGCAGAGTTTGAGCTCAGAAATGCAGGAGAGGTACTAAAGTTTGTCCTGGGTTATTCACCCTTCACTTGGTCACAACTCTGCTCACACTGGGATTAAGAAAACCAAAAGGAGATTCCTACAATCCTGGGACTGCTCCTTGCTCATAAATTTAATTGTTAAAATTTACCAACAGACAATTCCAGAATTCTGTAATTAAGATAAAATATTCACTTTGTCTTAAGAATCCATCAGGATACATCTCTTCCAGGTGTGAATATGCTTGATTTTAGACTGCTTCAAAACCTTCAGGGCATACACGGTCCTTGTCTCTCACTACCTCTTAGCTTTGGGCATCCTCTCCTCTGATTTAGTCACATATCTTCCTCTTCCAGGATTAGCATCTTTCCTCCTACTGTGTCTAGGTTTTCTACTGCTACCAACGTACACGTTACAACCTCTGGAACTCAGATGCTGCTGTTAACATGCCTGAGTATCATCTTTCACTTCTACTCTAAACAGTCTCATTTCTTTTTTGATTTCAATTTCACCATCCTTTGACTATTTTGGATTTCCACAGACTTTGAAGAATTTTTTATTTTGTTCATACTTCATAAAGCATGTCATTACGGACAAAATATGGACCCTTTTGCCTTCATTACCATTTTAATAACATTCTACCCTCATTACCTCTGAACATCAGATTATGAATAGCAAGTTAATATACCAATCATAAGTTAATAATTTCTAAGAGACTGTGCTACTTACTGCTACTTCTTGTGCTATCTACTAACAACCTGGAACCTTTTTTTAAATTCACTGATGATTTAACAGGTTCGAACTCTTTTATTTATTTATTTATTTTTATTTTTTAAAATTTAAATTGAAATCTTTATTGGTACATTAAATATATATCATGATTGCATTCAACAATGAGAATCTGTACCAGTATATGACACAACTTAATTCTCATTTTTTCCCATAACCTGCCACCCTACCACCCACACCTCCATATACATAAACTTTATTTCCTTCCATTTTGTTATAATCTCATTATTTCCCCCCTTCACTCCATTATGCTTTGAGTGTTTTCTATTTCACAATATATAACATGCATTCTAGAACTCATTTATAGCTTTGTTTTCTCATACCAGAGAAAAGATATGATATTTACCCATCTGTGACCTATTTATTTCACTTATGATGATGTCCTCAAGGTACATCCATTTAAGTATAAATGATTCAAACTTATCATTTTTTATGGCAGAGTAACACTCCATTCTGTAGAAGAACCACAGCTTTTTTATCCATTCTCCTGTCGAACTCTTTTATTTTTTACCATCACAGTCTTAGCTTTCCTTTGGTTAGTTCAATGACACCCTGAATTCATCTTTTGGCTATTATAATCTTTGTATTTCATACTTCTGGTGATCAGTTCTTCACCATTAACTCAGATATCCTATTTTGTGGAGCTACTCTGAAGATTTTTATACTGGGTTGTTGTGGTTTCAGTCTAACATGGCTCTCAGTTTAGAAGATATCTGTACTGTGGGATTTGGAGGCTCACTGGGTTAAGGGGTCCTACAGCTGGCTTTTGTTGAGATGCAAGGTCTGGTAGGAGAAAGTGGCTCACTGGGAGCATGACCTGGAAAGGCATATTTTGCCTCTTGGCTCCTCTCTTCTGTCTGCTTCCAGGCTACCATTACTGCAGCAGCTTTTCCCTGCTATGCCCTTCTGCCATGCTGTTTCTTAATTGGAGCTTGATCCATGGGTACTTCCAAATAAGCTTCCTGAAGGCAAGTCTCCATTTGAGGACTTCATAGGGAATTTGGCCTGAGAAGGTTAATGCATAGGGTGATCTGAGGTGATAGAATCTAAAGCAGTATTTTTGAATAAATCATCACATCTAGCTATAGTAAGGAACAACAAAGACC